>JAUESI010023830.1:16923-44755 GCA_032275145.1 Synergus laeviventris | reverse complement strand
CTATAGTGCCGCTCTCTATTGTGCTGGATGTAAAACCGGTAAAACCGGTTCCAGAGGGCAGGGGAGTAAGAGAGCTATACAGAGAGCCTCATAAGACGCCTCATCTTACAGTAAAAAAGCTGCCCATGTTTTCACTCAAGCATCTGTTTGTGATTATCGATCATGTCCTTAAGGCATGGGAGGTATTTCATATACGTCCGTTGAGACGTCTTGCCCTAAAAAGGACCGAACGCTGGATCCGTGATCATCAGGAGCCAACTGGTGACTGGGGCGGAATACAGCCGGCTATGGTGAATTCTATACTTGCGCTTTCTGTGCGCGGTTACGGTGTTAACCACGCCATTATTAAGCGCGGATTAAAGGCCCTCGAAAACTTTACTGTCGAGACCGAAGACAGACTGCTTCTGCAGTCCTGTGTCTCGCCTGTCTGGGATACAGCATTAACTGCCCTTGCTCTTGAGGATTCGGGAGTCAGGTCAGATCACTTCTCTGTGCATCAGGCCTCAAAGTGGCTCGCATCAAAGCAGATCTTCCGCAAGGGAGACTGGAGCATAAAAAGGCCTGATCTTGCGCCAGGTGGATGGGCCTTTGAATTTGACAATAGCTGGTACCCAGATGTTGATGACAGTGCGATTGTACTGATGCTTCTATACAGGCATCTGGACAAGGACTTTATAAAACCGGAGAACCTCGAAAGCGGTATGCGCTGGATACTAGGTATGCAGGGCAAGGATGGCGGCTGGGGCGCATTTGATGTCAATAACAATATGCGCATGCTCAATCAGCTCCCATTTGGAGATCTGGAGGCGATGATAGATCCGAGTACTGTTGACCTTACCGGTCGCGTGCTCGAGATAATGGGTATTGCCGGATATGACATTAATAACAGGGCAGTGAGGCGAGGTATTGCCTTTATAAAGAAGAATCAGGAGGCTGACGGCTCCTGGTGGGGCAGATGGGGAGTAAACTATATATACGGCACCTGGTCAGTTTTATGCGGACTCGCTTCCATAGGCGAGGATATGTCCAAGCCCTATGTACGCAAGGCTGTTAAGTGGCTCAGGATCAGCCAGAACCTGGATGGCGGCTGGGGCGAGTGCTGCGAGTCGTACGAAGATCCGGCACTCAAGTGCTGCGGAAAGAGCACTCCGTCACAGACCGGATGGGCTATACTCGGGCTCATTGCTGCAGGTGAAGGCAAATCTCCTGAGGTGCAGCGCGGCATAGAGTTCCTGCTTAACAGGCAGAAGGCAGATGGTACATGGGATGAAGAGGAGTTTACAGGCACCGGATTCCCCAAGTATTTTATGATCAATTACCATAACTATAGAAACTGTTTCCCGCTCATGGCGCTCGGAAGGTTCCGCTCTTTATATAACGACAAAGGCCTAGAGTAATGAGGGCCCTGGTCACCGGTGCTTCAGGCTTTATCGGCTATCATGTTGTATGTCATCTTCTCGAAAAAGGGCTGAGTGTTTCTGCACTCGTTCGAAAGGATAGTGACACCTCGCTGCTGAGGCATACAGGAGCTGACCTTATTGAGGGCGATGTGAGGGATGAAGCTTCTGTTGCTGCTGCGCTGAAGAATTGCAGCCATATATTTCACCTTGCTGCAGATTATCGTCTATGGGTGCCTGATCCATCAGCCATGTATGCAATTAATGTAGACGGTACCCGTAATGTAATGTCAGCGGCGCTGAGGCTTGGTATAGAAAAGGTGGTTTATACAAGTTCTGTTGGTGCGCTTGCAGCCAGCCGCGACGGACTACCAGCGAATGAAGAGAGTCCTGTCAGTCTAAATGACATGACAGGGCATTACAAGCGCTCCAAGTTCCTTGCAGAACAGGAAGTTTACCGATTTATAAAGATGGGGTTGCCGGCTGTTATAGTGAGCCCGTCTACTCCGGTTGGGCCGATGGATATAAAGCCGACTCCGACCGGCAAGATAGTGGTCGATTTCCTTAATGGCAGGATGCCTGCTTATCTTGATACAGGTCTGAACTTTGTTGATGTGCGCGATGTAGCAGCAGGACATCTGCTGGCAGCAGAAAAGGGCAGAATCGGGCAGAAGTATATACTCGGCAATCAGAACCTCAGTCTGGGAAACTTTCTGGCAATGCTTGCTCGCATCACCGGGAAAAGACCGCCTGCGGTCAGGCTGCCGTACTATCCTGTGCTTGCGGCTGCTTATATAAATGAATTGATTTCATGCATCATAAAGAGACCGCCTCTCATACCGGTTACAGGCGTGAAGATGGCATCAAAGTATATGTATTTTGACTGCAGCAAGGCAGTGCAGGAGCTTGGACTCCAGCAGAGACCGGTTGAAGAGGCACTGCGTGAGGCAGTAATATGGTTCAGAAATAACGGCTATATAACAAAAGGGAGATAGAGATAGATGAGGTTTCCGTTAAGTCTTCATATAAGCATGACAAAGGCCTTTGCAAAGAATGCCATAAATGGTCGCGATAAATTCCCTCTGGTGCTGATGCTTGAGCCTACTCATCGCTGCAATCTCTTATGCGCAGGCTGTGACCGGATAAGGCTTCACAAAGATGAATTTCCGGCTGACCTCACCCTTGAGGAGTGCCTCCAGTCGGTCAGGGATGCTGATGCTCCGGTCGTTACTATAACAGGCGGAGAGCCGATGCTATATCCTCACCTTGTCCCTTTAATAGAGAATATAAGGGCTATGGGCAAACATATATATCTGTGTACCAATGGCCTTCTGACCGAGAACCTGCTCGACAAGGTTGAACCCATCTCCTCTCTAACTCTTAATATCCATATAGATGGAATGGAAGATACCCACGACAGGATAGTATGCAGGCCTGGTACGTTTAAGACAGCTCTGGCAGCCATAAAGAAGGCCAAAGAGCGCGGATTCAGGGTCAGCACTAATACGTCAGTTTACAAGAATACAGATGTGCATGAGCTGGAGCAGCTATTTGATACGCTCAAGGATATAGGTATTGACGGCATTCTTATTGCACCGGCCTTCAGTTATGATACTGTGGATGATGACATCTTCCTTGATAGGGCCGGCATTGCAGATAAATTCCGAAGCCTCTCTGGCATCCTGAAAAAATATCCCTTCTTTAATTCACCGATCTATCTCGATTTCCTTATGGGCAAGCGGGAAATGAAGTGCACTCCGTGGGGCAATCCCACACGTAATCCTCTTGGCTGGAAATCTCCCTGCTATCTGATTACAGACAGGTACTATGCATCCTATAGAGAGATGATGGAGCATACTGACTGGGATCGTTACGAAAACCAGCTCGATCCCAGATGCACTAACTGTATGGTTCATAGCGGGTTCGAGGCGAGTGTGGTACGCAGTGCATTCAAGAATCCGTGCGATCTCCTTGAGCTTGCGCTCTGGAATATCAGGAAGAACTGATGGAGGCGCTGTTAAGTCAGCTGCTTAATACTATATGCCTCAGGCCTTATGTATTTATTTTTCTTGCTGCATATCTTATCGGCTGCTCTATGCAGATTGGCTTGAAGCGGGCCTTGCTCTTTATTCCTGTCGGGTATCTGATTACCTGGATATCTGAATTCAGTTCCATTAACACCGGGTTCCCGTATGGCTGGTACTACTATATCGAGAGTACAAAGGGATATGAATTGTGGGTATTGGGTGTGCCTTTCATGGACTCATTGAGCTATGTGTTTTTGACTTATGCATCCTATTCAATGGCCCTTTTCATAATGTCTCCCATGGTCTTCTCGAAAAAGGGCTTTTATCTGCTCGAAAACAGAAAGATGCGCAGATCATTTTCGACTGCATTGCTTGCTACCACTCTCATGGTATATCTTGACATCATTATTGACCCGGTTGCGCTGCAGGGCTCTAAATGGTTTCTGGGTCAGATCTACGGGTATCCTGGAGGCGGTGCCTATTTCGGGGTGCCGATATCTAACTTCGCAGGATGGTTTGTTGTCGGCCTTCTGCTTGTAAGGGTATTCCAGTTTATTGATAGTCTCATGGCTGCCAAAGATGTGCGTGATTATGCGGCATACGGTCTTGATTGTCGTTTTCTGATCGGTCCTGGTCTCTATTTGGGTATATTGGTATTCAACCTGTTTATGACCTTCTATATCGGGGATATGACCCTCGGATGGGTAGGGCTGTTTATAGTTTCTCTGCCAGCAGTTCTTATAGCGTATCTTATTAATAGCAGATTAGAGCGATCAGATATCTCTGTTGCGCTGGAGACCCATCTCAAAGACTTCCCGTCTGCTATTAAGTGCATCACGGTTAGAGACCTGAAGGAGCGTATATGAGAATAGTTGTTATGGCAGCGCTACCTCAGGAGATTTCGGGGGCGATCAGCTACTTTAAGGCTGTGAAGGGTGCCGGAAACCATGCGTTCAAACTATATCTGGCAGCTGATTCAGTATCACAGATAATATTCGTCATCACAGGCATGGGTATGATCAAGGCACGTGAGGCTATCGAATTTATTGAAAAGGCATATACCCCGGATTTGGTAATATCTGCAGGATACGCAGGAGCGCTGTATAAAGATGCAGCAGGCGGAGAGCTGCTTAATGGAATGAGCTTTATGCGATATCCGGTATCTGGTGATGTTATTGAGGCTGAGAATGGAAAGTCACTCATAGATAAGGTCAGAGAGAGTCTTGCTATTAAAGATGCTGCGGTAATTACGCTCTCTGGGCTTGAACGAAAGAGTGCTGTAGTGGCGCAGCTGCCCAAAGACATATTGAATCCTGTATGCGATATGGAGACATATGCTATTGCATCATTCTGCGAAGAGACAAAAGTGCCTTTTATAAGCCTCAGGGCTGTAACAGATCTTGCTGATCAGGATATCCCGAAGGAGGTTGCTGACCTGGTCGATGCTGACGGGCAATATAGCGCCTTGAAGGCTGCAGGTCTTGTTCTAAGGAAACCACTGCTGCTGCCACTTCTGATAAGTCTGGGTATTAATTCAGCCAGGGCTTCCAGACAGTTGGAAAAGGCGGTAATTACATTAATAAACTCAGTGGATCATTAAGCCATGCATTTTATTGAATACATACTGATTGCGTTAATTGTATGTGGACTTGCTTACTCTGTTATAGCGAGTATGGCTGTCCATATTTTTTTCAGAGACAAGTTTTATGTAGTTTCTTCTGAGCTTCCTGCTGTATCAATACTAAAGCCTCTTAAAGGTAATGACCCTGAGCTGGTGAGCAATATCAGGAGTTTTGCAGAGCAGGACTATCCTTCATATGAGCTGCTACTCGGCCTTAATAATCCGGATGAGGCCGAGCTTGCTAACGCAAGAACTATAGTTGATTCTATAGCAAAAGATAATGTGCGGCTTGTCGTAAGTAATCATGACCTTGGAGCCAATCAAAAGGTATCGAACCTTTATGGACTGGCGCAGGAGGCCAGGTATGATTTGATGGTTATGAGTGACAGTGACATGAGAGTAGAAAGAGACTATCTTAAAACTATTATGTCTGAGTATAAGAACGAGCCCGGAAATGGGATGGTTACATCTCTCTATAAAATCTCGAGGCCATCAAACCTCGGATCTGCTCTCGAATCTCTCACCATAGCCCTCGATTTTCTGCCTTCGGTGCTTGTGGCAAGACAGCTTGAGGGTGTATCTTTTGGCCTGGGTGCCTCCATGCTATTTCAGAAGGCTGAGCTTAATCAAATTGGCGGTTTCAGAGCTGTTGCAGACTTTCTTGCTGATGATTACCAGATAGGTAACCGGATATCTGTCAAAGGGCATAAGATAGCTGTTTCGAGGTATGTTGTGGAGAATGTTACTGGTCCGATGAGTCTTGTGGAACATTTCAGCCATCAGCTGCGATGGGCCAAGACCATACGTGCCAGCCGGCCTGCAGGTTTTGCTGGCAGCGGTATTACGCATACTCTGCCATATGCGCTGATGCTCATATGTATAAAAGGGCCTGATCCGCTCTCACTCGCTCTTTTGATGTTGGCTTTATTATTCGGATATATAAAGGCATATGTAGTATTAAATTCGGTCATAAAAAGTGCTACATGGCTTAAATGGCTGCTGCTTTTGCCTGCCAAGGATGTTTTAAGCTTTGTTATATGGATCAGGGCCTTTTTCGGCAATACCGTTATATGGCGTGGCCATAGGCTCAGACTTAATAAGACCGGCGTGATCCAGCGGATCTAAGCTTAAGTGTGGCACATAATATCCTGAAGAGTTTTGAATAAAAAAGAGAGGCCTCCTGAATACAAGAGGCCTCTCTTTTATAAATGGTAGGCACGAGGGGGATTGAACCCCTTGCGATACTCATGAAACCCCTATAAACATTGATTATTTAAAACACTATTTTTCATTTACGGACACCTTACGGACAGTCTTAGATTTTAACTCAGTAACATTATCCATCTTTCTGAACCGCTTAAGGACATCTATCTTGGTATAGAGCATGGATGTCTGAGGCTGTGAGTGACCGTGAAACATCTGCAAGTCTTGGAGGCTCGCGCCTGCTTCGTACAACTCAGAACTTCGGCTATGCTTGCCGAACTCATACAGTTTGATCTTGATAGGTTCCCATTTCGCGCCGGACTTCTCGGCTTCTGACTGCATATGTTTGTTGTATCGCTTTAAGGCCCATATTAATTGATGTTCTAACACTGACAGGGTATATATTTTACCTTTATTGGTAAAGATAAACTTATTCGGGAATGTATGCGCAGGCATATACTTTTCAGCCTGCTTAAACAAAGGTACTGCCCTTGATTCCTCGTCTTTGGGGATCTCGACAAGATGCCCGTCCGAAAATGTGCGCTTATACTCAATGTATACGCCTTGATTGTCGGACTTGATACAGTCACCCTTGAGCGCGATTACTTCACCTGGGCGGCACCCCTGCATGACGTAAAAGCCAAAAATAGGGCGGTGTTGCGGCAATATGAAATTATCGACAATGTATAGCCGCGTCTCTTGATCTAAGACGGTGGGAATATAGCGCGGCACTTTGATCTTTGGCATTACTGGTATTTCGTCAATCACTCGCATTTCTTTATGACACCATCTGAAAAATGTGGATAAAGTGATAGCAATATTCTTACGGTATTTCGCGCTCAGACGGTCAGGGAGGCTATCGAAGAACGGAACAAGGCTCTTGATCTCTCGAATGTCCTTGATCTCGTTATTTAAGGCATAGGGCCGGAACATGACGCGATAATGAGAGCGCAGCTTAACCGTGTACGATGGCTTTAAATCATCTTTCTTTAGTGCTTTCAATTTGCCCTTATACCATGCCCGATATAGCCGGGCCGGATTGAATATTCCGTTGTCTTTGCGTAGCCATTTCTCAATGTCGAATTTCCCGGCGGCTTTCTCTGAGTCTGCCCTTTTAATTAAGGCGTGAGCATCGGCAATAGAGCGCAAGGTTACGCCCTCAAGGTTTGTGCAGCGGTCTATGCGCTTGCCCTTGAAACTTATCTTGATTCGGTATCGTAATGGTCTGGTTTTGCAGTCTGGACACTCATACCGCTCTTTGGCTTTATTGTACTGGTAGGCGCGAGCGCACACATGACAGGCATCAGCGGGATATATACCCTTCATACTTACCCCTAACTCTGAAAGTTTGTATTCAGCATGCCCTATGCCCTGCAATTGTGTCAAATTATGTCCTTTATGTTACTTGATGATTCCGCAAGTAATACGGCAAGAAATAAAAACCACCCCCACCCATCTTTGCTATTATCGGCTAAATAGATAGCTCCAATTACGCAAAGGATGCTTGCGATATTGCCTATTAAAAATAGCGTTGTTCGGTTCACGTTATGCCCTCCTAATCGGCTTGAACTCTCTGCTGAATATCGTGTTACCAACTCTCTTTGCTCCCATAACTCCGAGTGGATTACTCCCTGCGTGGAATAGGGCATATTGATTGCAATAGCCCTGACCTTTCTTCGCTGGAATAAGCGCATAGGTGACCTCTCTGTATTGCCCCATGTCGTTCTCCCAGCAGTACCAGTTAAGCCAGCCGGAATCATCACCTATCAAGATAGCTAGCGTTTCTGTGTACTTTTCAAATGTTTGCCATACTGCCCTCCCTGCTGGCGCTTCGGTATCAAGTCCACGAAAAAGCTGTTCAAATATAGTCCATGCTTCGTCACATGCTTGATATTGAATTGACCAGTCCAGCAATAATTCATAGCGCTCTTTGGGTGTCACAGCAAACTCCCCACTTCTTCCTTTCCCTCGTGCTTCTCGACTATGCCCCGAAGGTCAGTCATCAGGCTGTAAAACTTCTCGCTCGCCTGCTCGTCCAGGCTGATGATCCGGCCCGTTTCGTAGAGTTCGCAAGATTCGGAGTCCTCAAACTGGACTATCTCAGAGCGTTTGACTCCGGTGGGGATTGTGAACGTGCCAGTGTAGCTGCCGTCCTTTAATTTTCTGACTGCAAGGTTATAAATTTTGAGCATGGTTATCCCGTCCTTTAATATTTCATGTGATATGGTATTTCAATCCTTTTCCGATAATGGACTTCAAGCCCAAGATCGGTTGATATTAGCAAAACATCATAGCCAAGCTGATCAGCTGCTTGGACTCTCTCATTGAGATTGTCCAACCCCCAGCCTTCGGATAGCTTGGCCTTGGGATATCGCCACATTATGCGTTTATGAGCATATGAGATTTTAGATGTAAGTTCTTTTATCTCGGCAAGTAATCGGTTATATGGAGTGATTGGTTTTTGTTTCATGATGATATCCTCCCGCCTTCATCTCTCATTGGCATTAAGAATCCCTCGCCACCATCAAACCTGAATTTAATAGCAGGCCATGTAACGGGGTCAGGGCGCACATATGATTCCCCTGACTCAATTTCACAGTTTGGCAGCTTCTGTAAAAGCCGGAGATACATAGGGTTCAGTGCGGTATCAGTGGCATAACTTACTTTATGCGTATGGTCTCTTTCTCCTGTCCCCTCACACGCAGAACATATATCTCCGTCAGGGTCTGGGAGATATCCGTCAGCACATGCTTTGCAATCAACCTCATACTCATAAACACCTCTTGAAAACTCTATGGTTCCTGTTCCATCGCAGTCGTCACATTGGGATATTTTCCCGATGCCTTCGCACTGTTCGCACTCTGAATACTTCGGTTCCCATGACGGTAACGGGCCGAATGGCTTATCTTCGCGGCCTTCCGTCCACAGTTTGCTGATATGCTTTTCATTAGGAGCGTTGTCCCGTATTTCGGCATGTTCGCCCGAAACTCTAATCATAATATGCCCGTTTGTCGCATAAGTGAATCCATCGCGGCTGAACGGGCTTTTAATATCCATACGGCCCACCACATGTTGGTTTGACTTGCAACAGAACGGCTGTAAGTCTATAATCGTTTCCATTGTTGCTCCCTCCTCTTTTTTTTACAACCCCGGCAGGGATCGAACCTGCGAATGTCGGAATCAAAGTCCGATGCCTTACCGCTTGGCTACGGGGCTATTTTGGGCGGCTTTCGCCTCCATCAATGGCACTACTCACCGCCCGGATCACCTCTCTAATGGGAGGTGTTAAACTGTCCTCTTAACACATTTGCAGCCAGGATAGTTGAAATTATCCTTTAAAGATGTCGCCTGCTGATTCAGGAATACCATATTTGCGGATATGGCATTAATCGGCACGGTTCCGGCGGCTACTGCCTTGACCAGTGCAATCAGGCTGACAACTTCTGCACTGTACCGAGTCTGAAAGCGTGTTGCTGTTTTCGGAGTTTCTTTTGCCACGATCACCGCCTCGACTGCTACCGGAGCGGATAGGATCTCTTCGGCTGCTTGCTTATCTCCGGCGGCTTCTGCTGCCATAGCTTCGGCAAGGGCTCGTTCCTCTGCCTGCCTTCTTGAGATCTCTTCAAGCCGCCTGCGCTCGGCGGCTATGCGCTCATCCTCAAGCCTGCGCCACTCTGCCATTTTTGGTTTAAGAATCTTCCGGCCTTCCTCTATAGGGGCCAGAAATTCATTGCGCTTGGCTACGGCCTCTTTATGCGCCTTGTGCGCTGCATCTACAATGGAATCATAGGCATCATGGATCTGGCCTTCTATGGACTTCCATGCTGTTAAAACTTCATCAGCAGCCTTGTAGTCCTCGGCGCATGTGACGATAAACTGTCTCGCCTGTTCGGGTACTGTCAATGCGGCCTGTTCTACTTCGGGCGCTTCAATTAGTGCTGTTGTCATTTGATTGTCCTTTCAGATTGTTGCGCTTCCAGTTGTACGATATGATCACGCCTTCTGCTACGGCTCGATCTGCCCTGTCTTTGTACTCAACGAGCTTATAGGTGCCATCTCCGGGCAAGTTGACTGCATACCTCTTGCGTAATATATATGGCAACCCCTCGCGCCTGTCTGTGTCCTCGCAAAGTAACTGCTGCATGGCTGTCTGTATCGCTGTCCATGCGCTTAGTGATCCGGTCTTGATCTCTACTATTGACCGATGGTCTATAACGATACAGTCACGGTCAGGCTTACCCGCGAAGCCTTTTATTTCGTGGTACATGGGAGCTTCTGCCCGGATATGCACATAACCATTGTCGGCCTTGAATTTGCGCCACCCGGACAGATACCCCATGATCTCATCTGTAACACTTTCTTCGATAAGATCGTCTATGTCGTCAAGATAAGTAGCTTCATGTACTGCAGTGCCTCGATCCCTGCCACGCTCATCGTAAAAGCGGTCATCAATATAGCCCTCGGCCTTTAATATGCCGGTGCTGTTCGGCAAGTCGTGCCCGTTGAGCTTATATATATGTGTAGCAGGATCAAAGGTAAACATAATTATTCAGTCGGGATCGGTGCGCCAGTAGGCTCTGTCACCGGCTCGATAGCCTCCAGGTTACTGTAATCCCCGTTCTGCTTGTAATACAGGGTGCAAGCCTGACCCTCAAGCAAAGCCGCCTGCGCCCCAAGTGTCGCGCTGAACGTGCTATACGTCTTTTTCTCGGTCAGTATTTTCCAAGGCTTTTTGCCCTCTCCGGACTCTACCCGTTCGACCATCGCAGTATCTTTTTTAAATGCTGAGAGGTCAACAACAGTCGCCTTGTCCGAACCGTTCCCGCTCTTGCTCTTTGGCTGTTGTACGGGCGGCTTTGCGGTCTTTGGCGTAACATCTACCATATCAGCCTGTTCCATTTCCTCAAACGAATAGAGTCCAGCTAACTTCTTCGGAAATGCCTTGCGTAATGCCTGAGATTCAGCGCACTTTGCAAGCATGACGCGGGGTATCTTGCGCCACATAAACCCCAAGGCCTCGCCGGGATAGTATTCATCCCAATATGCAATTGCAGATGTTGTATATGTCTGTCCTGTAAGGGGGTCATATCTGCGGACGGCAGACTTGGCCCATTCGGGCGCGTGAGTGTCGCTATGCTCCTTTACTGCTACGAGAGGGCCATATTCAATATCCTCCTGTCCGCGATACTCTCCTGTTTCCTCTGCCTGTGAGCGTAAAAAGTCTATACCAGCCTGAAAACTTGCCTTTGCCTTCTCTCCCTGTCCGCGCTTTACAAAGTGTATGAGGCGATCAAGCGGATGGACACCACGGCGGCGGCACTCATAGAAAAACAACTTTAATTCATCGTCGGTCGCGCCGACTGCTACTGTATGTTTTATCAGCTCAACCTGTGATTCAGAAATTACTATCCGGCCTAATGCCGAGTCTTCGTCTTTAATTGCGACTTCTGTACCCATAGATCCTCCGTGTGTTTTATTTGGAGGCCCGACCAAGCCGGAGCCTCCGTGTCGTAGTTGCACATTATGCACTGTGCTGGGCGCTATTCGGGCGGCATAAGCCCGAAACTAATACTCCTGATCAAACTTAACGTTAATTCCGAAGCTTGCGGCCTTTGCCTTGTCGCAGGTCAACTGCCTTGTCTCAAGGTAATATTCCCTGCCGGTGCTGGGACAGTAGCAATCAAGGAAAAGGAAAGGTTCGTTGAATCCGGCGAGTGTGAAACTGACAACGCGCATCGGATATCCGTAGCCATCGTCCTTGACTTCATCCAGTATCTTGAGATTCGGCAATGCTGCCATCTTCGCCTTGTCCATGCGCTCGTAAGCAACGCGCCGTTGTTCCATGTTTGATATCTCAAATACTTTGGATGCTTTGAGTTTGTCGCTTCTGACTTTGTTGAATAATGCGCGGTCGAACACTACATTGTTGATCCGATACTCGACATCCTTCGGCTTTTTCGAGAGTAAGAAGTCACTGGCTTTATCGCTGAGATACCACTTGCGCTTTGAGCGGTATTTCTTCCAGAGTAGGGCTTCAGTGTCAGGATTCAGTATTCCGTCCACTCTGAGGTAGCCGCCTACTGATGTGAGAGCGTCCAGCTTAGCAGAGCCGTACACGTAGAGGTAGCCGCCTACTGATGTGAGAGCGTCCAGCTTAGCAGAGCCGTCCACTCTGAGGTCGCCGCCTACTGATGTGAGAGCGTCCAGCTTAGCAGAGCCGTCCACGTAGAGGTCGCCGGTTATTTTTTCGACTCCCTGTAGCTTCTTAGCCCATCCATCGGCGTTCTTTTCTGTGATCTCGACATTACCCTTATATGTTTTTTTATCGTCCATATTAATCCACCACGGGGCGCATGCCCTGATGCGTGTCCTCGATCTGTCTTCTTACCTCGTATATGCCTTCTGGTACAGTGCAAGTCCTCATTGTTGCGCCCTTTCTGCACTTACCATGATCAGGGTGCATTAAGGTGCAGCCTGCGTCTGCTACAAAGTAGCCGATGATGTTCGGGCCACTCTGCTGTGGGTAAAATGTACCGCCCTTAAAACTGTGATCATTCCCGCCACTTCCCTGCATAAGCACCTTAGTGTCCGAGGCTGAAAGTCCTGTCGGTAAAGCGTTGATTCCGATAAGCGCCATATCGCCATGCCTGATATTCATTGTTCCCTCCTTAATATCTGCTCGGGCCTTCATATGAGGCTCCGGCTATGCTATGCGTTACTTTTATGGTCTGCCCCTTGGACTTCTGGCAGCCTACGAATAAAACAGCAAATACACAGCAGCAAACCAATAGTATCAGCCAGCCTTTGTCAGTGTTTGGCATTATACCCCCTCCACTTTTACGAGGATCGAGCCGATTTTATGGATAAGAGATCGAACATCCTTGGTCTTTTTTGGCTCCAATAGGTGTTGCCTAGCCGCCTGCAGTGCTTCATACATCTCAGGCGCGGCAGCGATAAGGCGAGCATCCTGGATATCATTATCTCTAAAAGATACCGATGCGACTGTTTTGCCGTTTGCCCCAATTATCGGGATTGTGCGGCTTGCTTCTTTCAGTGTCCATGGACCTGGTGTGAATTTTGTCTTCATTGTTCTTCCCTCCTCAGTAACCACCTATACACATCCGGGCGGTCAAAGTTTTCGTTGTCGTTGTACTCGCAACAGTCCACATCCTCACGCTCCACGCTAAAGAGCGGGTCTGCTGCGGCTTTACTTCCTTTGATGGTGCGTAGGAACATTAGCGGTTCCTTGCTGTACGCACTATAAGGAATATGCCGAAAGCACATAAAAGATCTGTTATGGTTTCGTAAATGTTCATGCTTTAATATTACCAAAAGATAAAAAGGAAGTCAAGATAAATTTACCATATGGTAATAAGGAGGGTAAATTAAAGGCCATCGGAAAAGACGGCCTATAAGGTAGGGCTTAAAACTGAGCGGTTATTGTAGTAGAGCTAGATACACGCCAAATGGTCAATTTAACAGTTGCGCCATCGGGGGTATTCTTTATAGCACTAGCGAGATCGGCCATATCATTAATGACAATATTATCCCATTGTAATACCACATCTCCCTGTTTAATTCCTGCCCGCTGAGCGATACTGTCATTATATATGCTTATTACGATTAAACCTCTTGGCTTTTCCATCTTTAATATGGCAGCTGCCTTGTCGTTTGTCTTGGCGAAAAGCGCTCCAAACCGCATTTTGCCGGTATTGTCTTTAGGGAGGGTGCCTTGAGGATGTGAAGACGCTCCCTGCACAAAAGAGTCAAAGCTTGCTCTCAGATCAGCAGGTGAGGGGATACATCCTAACCAGTTAGCACAAGAAGAGCTATAATGTATGCTATATTGTCCATTGCCGTGTGCTAATTTGGAAATAGAAAATGCAGATGATGGATCTGCTTGCAAGGGGCCAAAGGTAGTTATTAGGGCGTCATTGGCTATTTGTATCCTATAGGTGGAGTTTTTTTGCACCCAAAAAAGGGCGCGACTCCATTTCGTATCACAATCTGCCCCCGCTTGGCATAGTATAGGTCTTTCTAATTGCTCCGGGTTGCTTGCTGTTGACGTTGTTGCGCATGCTGTAAGCAGAAGGCAGTAGCATAAAACCAAGAATCTCACATAGACCTCCGTGGTATTTTTATATATGCCAGGTTCCTACGATCATCTCAATAGTTGCGTTATCAGTCTTGTCTCTTATAATAGGCGTTCTGTTTTTATGGAGCGAGCGGAAGATATATGCGTTATCTGTAATGATATCGAGTTCGACAACATGTCTTGTGCCTACATCTTCGATTACTAATAAATCCCCTATGCATATATCTGATAGAGCTACTGGCTTAGCGTAAATCTTCCAGGCGTTGCGGAATGTAGGTCTTAGTTGATCCCCTCTGATCTCGTAGGCAATAATGCCCTCTGTGTCAACTTGCTCTTGTGTGTAGCCTGGGGGTAAGGGGATGTTATAAATGCCTGCTCCAGCTTCGTATTGAGTTGTTGCTTCTGACACAATGCCCTCCCGTGCATCTATATATGCCATGACGAGTACACCTTGGGGGCGAGATGTCTCCATGTCGAAATATTCTACATTTACACCTATGGCTTTTGCAAGTCTTCGGCGCATTTCTATTTTGGGGCGTTTAATGCCACCTATTATTTGTGATAGGTAGCTTTCACTGATTCCTGCAATTTCGGCTACTTGACCGTTAGTTAGTCCTTTGGCTTTAATGCCCTCTTTTAATCGCTGTCCAATCATACTATGAAGCCTACCAATTCTTTACTAAAAGAACAAACACCAAAAAGTAAAATAGTGAAATTGGATATTGACTTCAAGTTTACCATATGGTAAAATGAAATCATGAAACAGACATCGCAACCATCATACATCTGGCAGGTAAGGCGGGGATTAAAGCTAACTTGTGACATCGAAATAGCAAGGAAGGCAGCAGTGGGCACCAATAAGGCCCCGATAGAGTTTGTCTCTCCGCGGGTCAGGGAGGCGTATCGTAAGGCATTTCCATCGTTGTCTAAGGTGCGGAAGTAGCTCATAAAAAATTTTAAGCTCTTGGCAACAGTCAAGAGAAGTCAATAGAGTTGCAGGAGGTTGCAGACATGGCAGAAAATGAGCAGTTACAGCTACTTATTAGAGATCGGCAGCGCAGTGTTAGCCTCGATATAGTGAGAGCACAGGCCACCTTTAAGGACGCGCTTAAACTCTGCAAATCCATCTCCGGACTTAACGACCAGCAGATATGCCACGAGCTGGGGGTAGATCCTGCTCAGTGGTCACGCATATGGGGAGGGAGCGCACATTTCCCCGACAATTTGATACAGCGATACATGCAGGTCTGTCAGAACATAGTACCCATTATATGGCTCGCGCTGAGTCATGGGTATGCCTTGCAGCCCCTAAAGTCTGAGCTTGAAACCGAAAATGAGCAGCTTAGGGCGGCTCTTGAGGCGAAAGGGCGCGAGTTGCAGGTAATTACCGACTTCATGAGGCAGGTCAAAGCGTAATGCCGGGAGCATACTACAACACAGTCGGACACACCGGCCCCACGCTCCTTGAGCTGATGGACAGGACGAACCGGCAGGAGTCGCTTGTGCTGGAGGGTTTTCAGCGGGAGAACCGCCTACTAGCCCCTCACGAAGTATCAGCATTGCTACACAACAAATATCCGCTAACCTCAATTCGCCGCGCAATAACGAATCTAACAACTCAGGGGAAGCTGATAAAAACGGCTGTAAGGCGTAAGGGGTCATATGGCGACTGGGTGCGGACTTGGACTCTGGCGGTGGGTAAGTGAGCGAAAAGGTAAATATTTGGTGCGTGGACTGTGAGTGCTGGAAGGCGCTGGAGATATGTCACAGATGCAAAGACCGTGAGCGTTGCAAGAACTACCAAGATAAGGTGCAGCCGAGGTTGATATGACATTAACTATACAGGAAAATCGTCATGATCAAGTTGTGCGTAATAGGGGAATGAGGCTGACGCATAGGCTGATTAACGATCATTTCCAGAACTATAAGCCGTACTCGATACCAAAGGCACAGCTAGTCATTGCAGACATTCCCTATAACGTAGGAAAGGATGCATATGGCTCTAACCCATCAGGGTATGTTGGTGGCGACAATGCAAATGGACAGAGCGAGTTAGCAGGAAAAGAGTTCTTTGACACTGATAAGGATTTCAGGATTTCTGAGTTCCTGCACTTCTGCTCAAAAATGCTTGTAAAGGAACCGAAGGAAACGGGCAAGGCTCCGGCAATGATTGTGTTTTGTGCTTTTGATCAGCAGTTCGAGTTAATCGAAAAGGCCCGAGAGTACGGACTGAATAATTATATCAATCTCATATTCACCAAGAATTTTTCGGCTCAAGTCTTAAAGGCAAATATGCGGATAGTCGGCAACTGTGAGTATGGCCTGCTGCTTTACCGTGATAAACTTCCCAAATTCAACAACAACGGAAAGATGATTTTCAACGCTATGGAATGGGAGAAGGACACCACTAGCCCGAAGATCCATCCCACGCAAAAAACTATTAAGCTGCTGCAGCGACTGATCAGTATTTTTACTGACCCTGGCGAGGTCGTTATTGACCCTGTAGCAGGGAGCGCAGCTTCAATAATAGCTGCATTAAGGTGCGACAGAAGCGCATACGGGTTTGAAATCAAAAAGGACTTTTACCTCGATGCCACTAATTGGCTTGAGCAGGAAAAACGCCAGACAAGGTTAGCGATATGAGCCGATGGGAACCGACAGATAGGACTAAGTGTATAGCAGTACTTATCATTGTGGCCCTAGATTTGGCCGTCCTGTTCTGGATAAAGAGCATCAGTTAGTTGAATTGCGGCGGTCAGTAGTTGGCCGTCAGCGGGGGGTGGGATCGCGAACCGCTCCCCAAAGAATGCAGCACCGCGCCTGGATTACTTGTGGAGTGTGAGTCTCAACAGAGGCACATACAGGCCACCACAAGGACAGCCGATCCCTTCCGGTTTTCAGGCGCGGTTCCAAATAAGGAAGGGGTAAGAAGGGGGAAGGGGATACATGGACATAACAAAAGGCAAATTTTGGTCGCGTGCGTGGTCATTAATAGACGGTTGCACTCCTGTAAGCGCCGGGTGTGATCATTGTTGGCTGGCTAGTCAAGAAAAGAGATTTAGACAATATGCCGGGCGAGTAAATAATGGCGCCTTTAACGGTAGTGTGACTTTCCGCGAGGATAGGCTTGATATCCCGCTAACGACAAGAAAGCCAACAGTATTTGCGATATGGAGCGACCTGTATCATGAAAAAGTCGAGCCTTTCCAGATTAAGCGAGTATTTGATCTCACATCGAACGTCCAAAAGTGCGGCGCAAAGCATACCTTTTTAATCGTTACGAAGCGACCTGAAAGGGCTTCGCAATGGCACAGCAGTAATCCGTGGCCTGATAATACCTACCACCTCATCACAGTCGAAAATCAGGAAATGGCAGATCGGCGAATACCCTATGCCTTGCAGATCCCCGGCAGGGTGGGGTTATTGATCGAGCCGATGCTCGGGCCGGTGGATATTGGCAAATATCTTATCAATCCATGCCATTTTGAGAATGACCCGCTAGCAATGTGTTTAATGGCAGAGTCGATACAACAGGGTAGCGGACAATATTTTTCCGCTATTTCCTGTGTTCTACTCGGCGGCGAAACAGGCCCCGGCGCAAGGCCTATGCATCCAGATTGGGCGCTCTCAGTGCGTGACCGATGTCAGGCAGCGGGAGTGCCGTTCATGCTAAAGTCACTCGGCGAATGGATAGATTCTTTCGATGCGCGTGATATGGGGCTGATAAAAAGCAGAGAAAGCGCGATAGTCCGGCATTGCGAGGACTGTGAAATGGTGCGAGTTGGCGCAAAGAAGGCCGGTCGCGCTCTTGATGGCCGGACGCATGACGAGCTTCCGTGGAAGGTGTAGCATGAGTAAGAGATTTACAGATACAAATAAATACCGGAAACAGTTTATAAGGGGCTTGCCAGGGGCTTACAAGTTACTATGGGATTACCTGTACCATGAGTGTGACCACGCCGGAATCTGGCAAGTGGATTGGGACATAGCTCAAATATGCGTTGGCAAAGACATGCCAATAAATGAGGATGAGGCTCTTTCATTATTCAACAAGACCGAAGAGAAAATAGTAGTCCTTAATGGTGGCTCAAAGTGGTTCATTCCGTCCTTTGTTGAGTTTCAATATGGCGATTTGAATCCAGAGAATAGGGCTCATTTATCTGTCATTTCACTCCTTAAAAGGGAAGGGGCTTATAAGGGGCTTAAAAGCACCTTATTAGGTGCTATGGATAAGGATAAAGATAAAGATATATCTTTTAAGTCTTTAAATATTAATAAAGTCTTTAAAGAAATAATAGAGTATTTAAATGCAAAAACCGGAAGCAGCTATAAATTCAACTCAAAAAAAACAAACAGTCTGATTCAAGCCCGAATGAACGAGGGTTTTACGGCAGAAGACTTCAAAGCTGTCATTAATAAAAAAACCCTCTCTTGGCTTACAGACCCCAAGATGTGCAAATACTTGCGGCCTGAAACTCTTTTTAGCCCGAAATTTGAGGGATACTTGAACGAAAAAATAACACTATCGCAACAAGGTGTAATGTCAGAGAAAACGGAAAAGGGGCTGAGTGCTCTAAAACGGTTTGCAGAGGGAGGCAAGACGAATGCTTGATAGAGTAAAGTTCAGCGAGGGGATGGCCCTTCTTTGCGAAGTCTACCAGAGAGAGCCGAACGATATTTTACTGAAGGCTTATTATGCTGTGCTCGAAACACTCACAGACAATGAGTTTGAAAGCGCCTGTATGAACCTGTTGAAGACCAAGACTTTCAACAAACTGCCGCTGCCTAGTGAAATCCTCGAAGCAATCAATGGCAAGGTGCAGGATCAGGCGGCGTTAGCTCTAGCAAAGGTTGAAAAGGCAATAAGGCAGGTAGGCGGCTATAAGACCGTGGCGTTTGATGATCCGCTGATACATGTTGTGCTTAACTGCTTTGATGGCGGGTGGGTAGGTATCTGCGATATGAGCATTGACGAGTGGACATGGGCGCGGAAGGATTTTATAAGGCTCTATGAGGCAAATGCGAGGAATACGCAGAGGGGCCAGATACCAGACACACTCGCTGGACGCTTTGAGCTACAAAACGGAAATAGCGGCGAGTCAAACAGGTATGCGCCGATTGTGTATATCGGCGGCAAGCAAAATTGCCTGGCCTGGAGAGAGCAACAGCAGTTAAGCAGCAGTGATACTAAACTGGAAATATCTCACATTGGAGGGTTGGGATGACAGACCACGCAACGACATATTCACACGCAGAGAGACAGACAGCACTTACTGACCTACTGGCAGCAATAGACACCGCAGCTCGCCGGAACGCTGAATACCCTGGCAATATCATGGCCCCGAACATCGAGGCTATCAAGCGGCTGGCAGATATGGCAAGGAGCGCGAAATGATAAACGAGCCGATAATCCCGAGAGAGTCTGTAATGCTTTTTGCCGAGGACATGGAATTAAAACTGAGGCGCAATGACCACAAAGACAACTGGAGACATGAGACGGCGCAGGATCTCCTTGCTATGCTCAAGGTTGAGGTGGCAGAGCTTGAGACTGCCATAACCTTAGGCTGCGATCCGATAGAGATAATCTGCGAGGCGGCTGATGTTGCCAACTTTGCCATGTTTCTTGCAGATAAATACGCAAGGCGCACAGCGCTAACAGGGAGGGAGTCATGAGCTGTCCTAAGTGTGAGGAGCGGAGAGTTAAGGCACTGACCGAGGAAGGGCATACATACGAGTGCGCGGTATCTCAGGTATGGGCTGATGCTGAATGCATCTGCGGAGCTGCTTTGGTGTCAAAGGAGGCAAAGGCATGAGCGGGAGATATTACGGCAGCAAGCATGGTGTGAGATTCCAGCAGAGGTATGACACTGGCAAGAGCGAGAGCCTGCTTACAGCCCCAGAGGTTGCGGCTGCTTATGCGGGTATGGCCTACAGGATTGCAGCATCAGAACAGCACACAGTCAGGGTATGCGGTCAGTGCAAACAGCTATTTGTAACGTCAAACACCTATAAGCGGGTAGATGTCTGCATTGAGTGCGATGGGCTGCTCGGGATGCGGAAGGCTAATAATCTGGTGTTGAGCAAGCTGGCGCATCACAAAAAGAAGCTGGCAGCGGTGGTGGCTGTTGGTTAATGCCCGTATAAGACTGCCAAGACGGAAGGCTTGCAGGATATGCAAGGGAGTATTTGAGCCTATATCTACCTTGCAGGTGGTATGCAGCCCCAAATGCGCTATTGAGAGGGCAAGGGCAGAACGGCAAAAGAAAGAGAAGGGTGATATCAAGAGGCAGCGCGAGGGGTTAAAGACTCTCACTCAGCATGCAAACGATACCCAGGCGGTTGTTAATGCTTATATCAGGGAGAGAGACAGGCATCTACCCTGTATATCATGCGGTAGGTGGCATGATGGGAAATGGAATGCAGGGCACTACCGGACTGTGGCAGCGGCAAGCCATCTAAGGTTTAACGAGGACAACATAAATAAGCAGTGTGAGCCATGCAACAGCAGCAGATCTGGCAACGTTGTTGAGTACAGGAAGGGGCTGATTCATAAGATCGGAGCCGAGAGAGTAGAGACACTAGAAAATAGCAACACCCCTAAGAAATGGACAGTTGATGAGTTGTTACAGATAAAGGCCAAATACAGGCTAAAGCTCAAAGAGTTAAAAAAGAAGATTGGAGGCTGAAAAGATGAAAACATTAGGCTGCATAACGGCTTTTTTCTTGGTTGTTGTTTTTACTGCGCTTCTCAATGGCTACACATTAAGTATTTTATGGGGATGGTTCATTGTGAAGACGTTTGGACTACCAGCTCTTAATGTTCCGGCGGCTATCGGCGTAGTGGTAATAGTCCAGTATGTTACTATCCGGCTTGATGGCAAGAAGGATGAGAGGGCGGCGGCAGAGTTATTGACGTTGGGAATATGTGCCGCTCTTATTAAATCTGCATCCGCCCTGCTTTGTGGGTGGATAGTGGTGCAGTTTATCTAGTATGCAGATACGAGTTGACGTAACAGGGGTTAACGAGCTGGCGAGCAAAACGGAGAACTTGAGAAATGAGCAGCTGCCGTCTGCGCTCAGGCAGGCCGTAAACAATACCGCTGCCGCTGTAGTGTCAGGGCTATATACCGAAATGCAGTCTGTTTTCGACAGACCGACACCCTTTACTATGCGGAGTCTATATAGGACAGACGCTAGGAAAGACAGTCTCTTTGCAATGGTAGGGCTACGAGATACAGGAAGCCAAGAGATAGCCTCTAAGTATCTAGGGCCTGAGATATTTGGAGGAGATAGACACGTCAAGCGATTCGAGAAGGCTTTGCAGCACAAGCGCATATTGCCAGTGGGCATGTATGTTATGCCGGGTGCAGCCGCAAGGTTAGATTCGTATGGGAATGTATCCCCTGGACAGATAGTGCAGGTGCTTGCCTTCTTTGAGGCGTTCCCAGAGATGGGTTACTCAGCGAATATGACAAATAAGACAAGGGCTAGGCTTGCAAAGGACAAGAGGTCAGGGCAGAAGGGGTTTGCATACTTTGCACTGCAAAAGGTGCATGGTAAATTGCAGCCAGGTATATACCAGCGGTATACGCTTGGACATGGAAGCGCAGTGAAACCAGTGATGATCTTTACAGCAAAGCCGCCTGCATACAAAGCAAGGCTACACTTCTACAAGGTGGGGCAGGTTGTTGCACAGAACATATACCCTTATCAAGTTTCCTCGGCAATAGAGCGGGCGAAGAGGGCGGCAAGGTGAGGGGGCTTATTGGTCTGTTAGGAGTTACGGGTCCTTCCCAGGCCTCCACTGGTGCGGGTAATTTGAACCCCGAATATTCGCTAACTAAGCAAGACAAAAAACACAAAATACAATACAGGGAGAGGAGCGTACCAGTTGGCAGGTAAGGGCGCGGCTCCGGCGAGCATTAAATTCCTGGGGTCTATCGAGACATCCAGTCACAGAAAAAGCCAGCATGACTGGCAAACAATAATAGCTACGCCGTGGGAGACTCGCAAAATGGTGGCCCCTCTGCAGGACTTTATTGAACGGTGGGCTGTTGTTGTGGTTTTCCCTGTGCAGTCAGTAGAACAGGCGAAAGCTCTACTGGATAGAGAGGAAGATGCACCGGCTCTGCCCGAAACTGAGAACGATCTAAGCATCGAATGCACAAGAGATCAGCTTGCCGATGACTTTAGCCTTACCCCTGTTCACATTAACGTGCTGGAGAAGCAGGGCATCATAGTAAAAATAGAGCGCGGCAGATATGACTACAGGAGATCAGTTAAGGGCTACATTGAGGAGTTGAGAAGACAGGCAAGGGGGAAGGGCGATAGCAATTACCAGGAAGAGAGAGCAAAGAAGCTGGCTATTCAAAGGGAGGAGTCGGAGTTAAATTTACTTGAGAGGAAAAAACAGCTGGTCAGCAGGGACGCGGTTAAACGGGCGTATGCTGACATAGCCTTGAATATAAAGAATAAGCTGCTTTCGGCATCATCGAGGGCAAGTAATATTGAAGCGCAGGAGATTATAGATGAGTGCGTCAGAGAGTGCCTTGCTGACCTCGCCGGAATTGACGGAGATAAAATCGCTGATACAGGAAGCATGCGAACTGTTCGCCCCTCCGCAGCGGTTAACGGTAAGTCAGTGGGCCGAGGCCGAAAGGTATCTAAGCCGAAAAACAAGCGCAGAGCCAGGTAAGTGGCGAAACAGCCGAACGCCTTATCTGGTTGAGCCTATGGACTCTTGCTCTGATCCATATGTAAGAGAGTCCACATGGATGTTTCCGGCTCAGGTCGGAAAGACAGAGGGCAGCATGAATGTGCTCGGCTATTATATGGACTATGACCCAGCACCTATGCTGTCAGTCTTGGAAGACGAGGGGAAGGCAGAGGACTGGTCAAAAAATAGACTTAACGGACTGCTGACAGAGACACCATGTTTGCAGGGGAAGGTTAGGGGGTCGCGTGGCAAGGACGCTGAAAACACACTTACATATAAAGCATTCCCCGGCGGCTACATAGCCATTGCAGGCGCTGGATCAGAAGCGGAATTAACATCGAGGCCCATAAGGGTATTAATACTTGATGAGCTTGATAAGTATAAGCCCCTACGCGCTGGCGATGCTGAATCACTGGCAATGAACAGGCAGATAACATTCAGGCACAGAGCAAAAACCTTGCGAGTCTCAACGCCCCGAGATAAGGGGTTATCTCGAATAGAGGCGGCATATTTAAGGAGCGACCAGCGCAAATATTATGTACCATGTCCTCATTGTGGAGCAATGCAGGTGCTTAAATTCCCTAACCTGAAGTGGTTAAAGAAGGAGGGGCCTGAAATCGAGATAGAGGCGGTATGGTATGAGTGTGACCTATGCCATATGTCCATTGAGCCTCAGCATAAAACAGCAATGGTAGCTGCTGGCAAGTGGATAGCGGAAAGGCCATTTAAGGGGCATGCAGGCTTTTGGATGAACGTTCTTTACTCCCCCTGGGTAAACTGGCAAGACATAGCTGCAAAGTTTCTAATCACAAAAAACATACCTGAGCTGTTCAAGGTATTTGTAAATGAGTGGCTGGCCGAGACATGGGAAGACTTTAGGGACAAGGTAGACGAGCAGACGCTATATGGCAGGCGCGAACCATATGGGCCACAGGTGCCATTTGGTGCTGGGATATTGACAGTGGGCAGTGACGTACAGGAGAACCGAATAGAGGCATCAACGTGGGCGTGGGGTATGGGAGAGGAGGCATGGCTAATAGACCACTCTATTTTTTATGGAGATCCATCAAACATATTTGATGATAGCTGGAAGCAGCTGGATGAATACTGCAAGACCACATGGCATCACGAAAATGGCAAGCCTATGCAGATAACAGCAGCATTTGTAGACGCTGGATATCTGCAGACAGTTGTTTGCAAGTTCTGCGCTGGTAAGTCAGGTCGGCGCATCTTTGCCATGAAAGGCGATGAAGGCCGCAAGAAATACATAACAGACAGGCCGAGGAGAAAAGGCAAAGCGGACTTGGTTATTGTGGCTGTTGATATGATCAAAGAGGTCATGTTCCGCAGGCTGAGAATGAAGCAAATAGAAGATACAGGGGCAGCTCAGCCAGGGTTTTTGCACTTCCCCATATCAGAGCGCATAGACCTTGACTACTTCGAGCAGCTTACCAATGAAACCCCTATGCCCAAAACAGTGAAAGGGCGTACCGTAAAAGTATGGACGATACCAGCAGGCAAGCGATGTGAGGCATGGGACTGCCTCATATATGCTTACGCGGCTCTTGAGTTTTTAAAGATAAGAAAAATGGCAGACTGGGTAGCCAAGTATCAGGGGCCTCGGGTAGTGCTGAAGGTAGATACGGAGATCTCAGGGGGAGAGCCTATTGTAGAGGCAACAACAGAAATAGAAAAAACACAAAGTATAACGCGGCAACGAAGAATCCCATGGGCTAGGAGGTGGTAGAGTGAGCACTTTAATAATCAGATATCAGATGCGGGTAATATGTGCGCTTCTTGTTCTTATTTTAATGTTATGGTGGGATACTGTCAAGCGTATATTCGGAGGGGGCTACCATGTCAGATGATTTACCTGTTAAGGCAGCTCGGAAAACAATAAAGCAGACAGGCATTATCTTGAACGTGCATCCCAAAACAGTGAAGAACTATTTAGCCCAGGGCAAATTAAAATGGGCTGGCAATCAGGTATGTGTCGAGTCAATAAAACAGTACTTGAAAACAGCAACCCCGAAAGATGAAGACAAGGGAGAGGATGACGAGAGAACAAACATAGTGCCCCGTGAGCGAGTAAGGCCGTGGGCGAGGAGGTGGTAGATAAAAAAGAATAATTGCCCTGCTTTTTTATTTAACAGCCGTAAAAAAGCTGGAAAATAGTGGAAAAATACGGAAATTAAGTCATCGAAGTAATTTTTTATATGCCCTAAAATTAGGGTATGCAGGTAGCACGAGCAATTTCTTACCTCCATGTCAGGGGTATCGGTCATCGGTACCCCGCCCTCCTTGCATCAAAAAAGGGTGGCAATGGCTGATTATCCCACTTCAATCCCCGAGACTTTTTTCAAAGGCGACACTCTCCAGTTTCAGAAATCCTTTTCTGGGTATTCAGCGGCTGACGGGTGGGCTTGTAGCTATGTCTTTAATGGCCCCGCAAAGCAGACCTTAACCTTAACCGCTGACAGCAGCGGGTTTATCTATTCAGGCTCTACCTCGGCTTGGACGGCTGGCACTTATTGGTATCAGGGTGTTGTGACCAATGGGAGCGAATCTCATACGGTTGATACCGGAAGCCTCACGCTTAAATCAGCTATTGGCACGGCCTCAACTTACGATGGACGCACTCAGAACATGCGTATTCTTGAGGCCATTAATTCTATGCTCGAAGGTAAAGCATCTGATGATGCTCAGGAACTAGAGATAAACGGCAAGCGCCTTGTGAAGTACAGGCCCAAAGACTTGTTGTCATTGCGCGATTATTTCAGCTGTGAAGTTGCAAAAGACAGGGCCAGAGAACGTATTGCAAAGGGACTGCCGGGGCCGATTGTAAAGGTGAGGTTTCCCTAATGAGTTGGGGTTCAAAGATAATGGGCGCTCTGGGCTTAGTACCTAAGAGTCGCGCTCTTAAAGCTATACGCAATGCCTATGCAGCGGCCAGCCTGAACAGGCTATTTGCTGGCGCTCCTACTGTTTCATTCCACGCCGATTATGATATCCGCGCCAGCCTCCGCATTCTACGCGCTCGCAGTAGAGATCTCTACCAAAATAACGACTATGTAAAAAAGTTCATAAAAATGGTTGGCATGAATGTAGCGGGCCCCAGAGGAGTAGGGCTGCAGAATAAAGCAGTTTCTGACCGGCCAACAATAGACCCTAAGACGGGAGAAGCTATTTATGGTCTTGATTCTCTCGCGAATGATCGCATAGAAACCGGCTGGAAGTTATGGGGTAAAAAGGGCACCTGCGATGTAACAGGCAAACTCTCATGGCCTCAGATACAGCGCTTGTACATAGAAGGCATGGCCCGAGAGGGTGAGGTTTTAGTCCGTGAGGTCTTTAATTATGACAATGATTTTGGCTATGCGTTGCAGTTCATAGACGTGGACTGTCTAGATGAGACGCTTAATCGCATAGAGCCAAACGGAAACATCATTCGCATGGGTGTAGAGCATAACCAATGGAACAGGCCAGTTGCTTATTGGTTGCTAAGGAAACACCCTGGCGATTATATGGGCTACTCTGCATCTGACAGGTGGGAGAGAGTACCCGCCAGCGAGATTATTCACGACTACATTGTTGACAGGGTGAACCAGAGCCGTGGAGTCCCTTGGATGCATGCATCTATAAACACTATAGACATGCTGGGTGGCATTGAAGATGCGGAAGCGGTAGCAACTCGCATGGCTGCAGCTCAGATGGCTGTTATTACTTCTCAAGACGGCGAATTTGTTGGAACAGCAAAAGATAAAGACGGCAACCCGATCATTGATGCTGAGCCTGGAACCTTCCCTGTGTTGCCGACAGGCTGCGACATAAAGGCATTTAACCCGCAACATCCGAATGGAAATTTTGCACTATTCGCAAAGCACCAACTGAGGCGATTTGCTGCCGGTGTTCTGGTCGCATATACAAACCTTGCAGGAGATCGCGAAGCAGTTAATTACTCATCGGGGCGGCTGGATGAACTGGACGAGCGCGACATATGGCAACTACTGCAAGAGCATGAGCTTATTCCGTTTTGTGAGAGAGTTTATTCGAGCTGGTTGAAAATGGCACTGCTCAAAGGTGCTGTGAATTTGCCGCTGTCCAAGTATGACAAGTTCAATGCTCCCGCCTGGCAACCGCGAACATGGCCGTGGGTAGACCCGTTGAAGGAGCAAGCTGCAGATGTAGAGGAATTTAATCTTGGCTGCACTACGCGGAGCCGATTGGCACAGAAGCGTGGACTCGACTATGAAGAGGACATCCTTAAGGTTCTTGCTGACGAAAAAAGACTTGAAGCCAAGTATGGCATTGAGTTCCCGTCTGTATCTCCTAGCGCAACGTCTCAAAGAGTAGCAAAGGAGGATTCACAGCAGCCGGAGCGGGTCACTAAAAAACAGAGCGCAGTACATCATCAGATGGTTATGAATTATTACATGGGAGGTCGCAACGATGAGTAAAAAATACTATACGCTCAAGGCTCTTTCAGCTGGTGAGATTGAAATCCTCATATATGAGCAGATAGGTTCTGACTTTTGGAGTGAGGGCCTTGGAGCAAAACAGTTTGCTGAGGAGCTGAGGGCTTATGGAAACGTAAGCAAGATCACTCTCCGCATAAACTCTCCGGGCGGCTCAGTATTTGAAGGCCTGGCAATCTACAACACGCTCAAGGCACACCCCGCCGAGAAGGTATGTATTATTGACGGACTCGCGGCATCTATCGCCTCTGTAATTGCTATGTGCGGCAAGGTCGTTATGCCTGCCAATGCGCTAATG
>JAUESI010023830.1:0-16863 GCA_032275145.1 Synergus laeviventris | reverse complement strand
CCTATCGGCTGTCAGCAGGGCGAGGCAGACGATATGCGCGAAATGGCTGACCTGCTCGACAAGATCAAGGGCAGCATTATCGCTGTCTATAAAGAGAAGTGCGGCATGGACGAACAGGCCATAGCAGAACTTATGGATGACGAAACATGGATGAGCGGTGATGAGGCCGTACAGTGGGGCTTTGCAGATGAATGCATAGCCGCAAAAAGGATAGCTGCCACAGCTCGCACTGATATGTTTAACCACTTCAAAAAGACACCGAACGATTTAACCAAGACCTCAGTCCAGGCGGCGGCACCGCTTGAGGTAAATAAAACCACATCAAAGGAGGTTGTAACCATGAAATGTACCACTCATGGCGTTGACCTGATTGACGGCGTGTGCGCTGCCTGTGAAGCAGAGAAGAAGATACAGAACCGCACAGCTGAGATCATGGCAATAGCAGATCAGTTTAAGTCTCAGGTTCCTAACGCGGTAGCACTCGCAATGGAGTGCCTGAAAGCAGGCAAGGATGAGGGCGAGTTCAAGAGCTTAATCCTTAACAAGCTCGGCGAGGCAAAGCCCGTAAATGTAGAAGTAGAGAACCTTGCAGCACAGAAGCCGTTTAAGTGCTTCGGTGAACAGCTCAAGGCCGTTGCTGATGCTGCCAAGAAGCCTCACATGGTAGACAAAAGGCTGCTGCATATCAATAACGCAGCTTCAGGCTCAGCAGAGGGTGTCCCCGGCGATGGCGGCTTCCTCATTCAGCAGGACTTCTCAACAAGCCTGCTGAAGCTTACACATGACACCGGCATATTGTCGGCAAAATGTAACCGCATTCCGATAGGCGCAGGAAAGAATGGACTCCGCGCCCCGATAGTAGATGAAACCAGCAGGGCTACAGGTTCCCGCTGGGGTGGCGTACAGGTCTACAGAGTCAATGAGGCTGATGATCTGAGCTCCAAAACAGGCAAACCTAAGTTTGCGCTGGTAGATCTTCGCCTTGAGAAGATGGCAGGCGTTGTGTATGCAACAGAAGACCTGCTGGAAGATGCCACAGCACTTGAGGCCATAGTCATGCAGGCCGTACCGGAAGAGTTCGCCTTTATGACTGATGATGAGATCATGCGCGGCTCCGGTGTTGGTCAGTGCCTCGGCGTACTCAACTCTAAGGCTGTTGTATCTGTTGCCAAGGAGAGCAATCAGACTGCTGGCACAGTCAATGTTCAGAACATAACCAAGATGGTATCTCGCATGTACGCAAGGGGCATGGCAAAGGCAGAGTGGTTTATCAATCAGGATGTATTGCCGCAGCTCTATACCCTGACCCTCGGCAATTACCCCATATACATGCCGCCTGGTGGAGCGTCTGCAACTCCTTACGGCACCCTGTATGGTAAGCCCATAAATGTTATTGAGCAGGCCGAGACAGTAGGCACCGTGGGAGATATCATGCTGGCTGACTTCTCACAGTATCTGCTGATAGAGAAGGGCGGCGTGGATGCCACACAGAGCGTACATGTAAAGTTCCTGACCGATGAAATGACCTTTAAGTTCATCATCAGGACAAACGGCCAGCCCATGTGGAAGAGCGCAGTAACTCCGTACAAGGGCACCAACACAATATCTCCGTTTATAACCCTTGCAACAAGGTCATAAGCGGCAAACGAGAAAGGAGATACGAACATGACAGGTTTTGTTATAGCCGAGGAGGGGCATGTAGTCAATATACTGCCTCCCATTGATGCAAACGATGCAGCGGCAAACAGCGATGTGTTCAGCATGCGTGACTATGCACATGCCAGCATAATCGTACAGGCGGGAGTCAGCGCGGGTGCCGTGCCTACATTTAAAGTGCAGGCATGTGACGACTTTACCCCCAGCAATACCACAGATATCGCATTCAATGTCTACAAGTGCGAAACCAGCGCAAGCGATGTGCTTGGAGCAAGGACGGCGAATGCATCAACAGGGCTGGCAATGTCTACAAACGACAATACCATGTACTGCATTGAAGTTGATGCGGCAGAGCTTCCGGTGGGGAAGCCTAATATCAGGCTTGCGTTCACAGATCCTGGCGCGGCTGCTCTTATATCAGCCGTTGCAATTCTGAGCGGTTCAAGGTTCGCCGGAGTATCTAGCGCAACCGAGATAGCTTAACAAGGAGATAAGGGCAGGTTTTAGGGCCTGCCCTATCAACCACATGAAATTTAGCACCGCTGACGCTAAGGCATTTCAGGCCATCTTGAGGGATTCCGCTGTCCTGAACACACAAAGCCCAGGCACAGCTATAAAGGTTGATTTTACCAGAAAAGACCCCTCAACCAACGCGCTGGGTATTGGCCTTTTGGTGGATTCGGACAAGCCTTTTTGCATAGGGCTTGAGAGCGATTTTGGCGCAGCAACTCAGGGCACAACCATATCCATTACAGGTTATGGCACGTTTACCATCAGGGGCATTCATCCCGATGGTGACGGATTTGTAACAGTAATTTTAAACGCAGGCGGGTAACTATGGGCGCGGATTTTGACGCTATACATGCAGCACTATGGGCAAAGGTAAGCACAGCGAGCGGTTTTACGACTAAAACCCGCCGTATGAAGCATTACGGCGATGTAGAGGTAAGCTCACAGCCTGCCCTGTTTCAGCTTGAGCGAAAAATAACGATCAAGCGAACAAAAGGACAGCCTGCACAGTGCGAGATTGAAGCGGTTATTTATATCTATGCATACAGTGCAGATGTAAGTGTATCGCTGTCTCAGCTGCTGTATCCGCTCGTTAAAAACGTGCTTGAGGTGCTTGATACTGCAGGAGATAGTAGGCAAACGCTAGGCAGGGCCGATGTTCAGCACTGCTGGGTAGAGGGAGATATAGAGCTGACACAGGTTGACCTCGGAGATCAGTGTATAGCAGCAATCCCTGTGCGGATACTCGCTGTAGCTTAGGAGGTTTTATGGCAAAAGAAGACAAGGACATAGAGACAAAGCCGGAGGGCAAAGCTGCTGTCATAGATATAGAGAGATGGTTCCAGCAGTGGTTTCACAATTGCCCTGGCATTTCAGACAACGCTGAAGTATGGAAGCGGCTGCAGGAAGCAAAGCAGGACTTATTACTAAAACTCAAAGGAGGTAGTACTTAATGTTTACATTTGGCTCAGGTACATTGTGGGCTGTTCCCACTATATCACTTGCAGGCTCGGCCATAACGACTCCGACACCCGTACCGTTTGGAAATCTGCAGGATGTCTCTGTAGATATATCCTTCGGCATGAAAGAGCTGTATGGAGGTTCACAGTTCCCGCTGGCAGTCGCAAGAGGCACAGGCAAGCTCACCGCAAAGGCTAAGTTTGCAAAGATCAACGCGGCCATGTTCAACCTCGTCTTTGGTGCAACTCCTGCCACCGGAGAGATCAAGACGGCTGTGGAAGAGGCTGGCACTATACCGGACACACCGGGGCCTTATACGGTAACTGTGGCAAACTCTGCAACATGGACACTCGATCTGGGCGTTTCATTTGCTGCAACTGGCTTGCCACTTACCAGGGTGGCAAGTACGCCGTCTACCGGACAGTATAGCGTAGCTGCTGGAGTTTATACCTTTGCGGCTGCTGACAAGACGCTCGGCGTAAAGATCAGCTATGCCTATACCAGTGCAGCGGCTCCCGGTGCTGTATTTACCATCAGCAATCAGCAGCTCGGGATGGCTCCCTATTTCAAGATGGTGCTGAACCAGAATTATAACGGCAAGCAGGTAACGCTGACATTCAACAGGGCAATAGCCAACAAGCTTACCCTTGCAACAAAGCTGGAGGACTTCACTATACCTGAAATAGATATGTCCATGATGGCTGACGATGCCAACAATATAGGCACCGTTAGCGTATCAGAGTAGGGGGCATATGTCTGAAAGCACAATATTAAAGTTGGGCGGCAAGGAATATGAGGTTATGCCGCTCAACCTCAAACAGACTAAGGCGCTAATTCCTCTGATAGAGGCTATGAGCGATCCCGCGCAGTCGCTTACTGATCGCATGGAAGGCATTGCCAAGATAGCGCATGCCTCGCTGAGTCGCAGATACCCCGAAATAACCTTATCCGATGTTGAGGAGCTTATAGACTTCGGCAATATGGGCAGCGTAATTTCTGCAATTATGGGGATAAGCGGCTTTCAGAATAAGCAGCCGGGGGAAGCGGTAGCGGGGCAGGTCTAAGCGGCGTTGACTGGGACTTTATATATTCCCACGTCATAGCCTCTACTGGCTGGACGTGGGAGTACATAGATGATCATGTGACATTGCCCCGCTTATATGCACTATCCGGGTATTGGAAGTCGCACCCGCCAGTGCATATGCTGGTTGCCGCATACATGGGCGTAAAGCCTGCAGCACCGAAGGCAGCACAAGAGAATCAGGACTTGGGGCAGTTAATAGGAGATCTGGCAGCAGCCGGAATATCTGTATCTTAGGGGTTATGAATTGGCCGCTGAAAATGAAATAAGCATTCGCATAAGCGCACAGATAGACAGTATGCAGGCCACTCTGCAACAGATGACGCAGGTCATGCAGGGAGCCACGCAGCAGATGGTCAGTTCAACTCAGCGCATGAGCGAGCAGATAAAGCAGCATACCGACAAGGTAGAAAGCGGCTTTGCTGGCATGGCCTCCAATATAAAGGGGCATATGACCAACATAGGCACAGTATTGGCAGGGGCCATCTCAGCCCATGTGTTCCACGGGGCAATAGAAGCAGCCCTGAATTATAACCATAGCATACTCGGGCTTAAAAAGATCATGGGTATAACAGCAGAGGAGGCGAGCGTTCTTAATGTAGCCCTGAAGCTCATAGGCTCTGACAGTGAAGCATATACCGGATCAAATATGAAGTTAGCTAGGCAGCTCAAGACCAATGAGGACGCACTTCAGCAGATAGGACTGAAGACAAGGGAGTTTAACGGGCAGCTGCTTTCACAGACGGAGCTATTTGAAAACGCTATAAAGCTGATGATGTCTTATAAGGAGGGAGCGGACAGAGATCAGGCGGCGCTCTATCTTTTCGGCAAGTCCGGGGCTGATGCAATGAAGTTTGCAAAGCTGAATGCTGAGCTAATGGCTCAGGCCACAGATATTGCAAATAAATATGGCCTCGTAATGGGGAAGGATGCGGTGGATGCAAACCGCAAATTTGAGATACAGCTTAACGCCTCAAAGATGATTATGGAGTCTGTCAAAATCAAGGTTGGGCAAGAACTGCTGCCTGAAATAGTGAAGTTGACCGGCTACCTTGGGGAGAGCGGGCCCGGAGCCTGTAAGGTGATGATAGATGCCGTTAAGATCCTGATACATGGAGTAGAGGCACTTACTACTGCCATACGCATAGCTGTGACAGGTATAGCAGCTTTCGTGACTATGGCCGAAACTCAGATTATAGGCATGGCAAATATCGCATCGGCCCTTGCAAGACAGGATATGAAAGGGGCGTATGACGCTGCGCTTACTATGAGGCAAAAGCTGCTAAGTGATATTAAGGTCATGTATGACATGGCAGGAGAGGAAGCAGACAAATACTCAAAGAGAGTTGCTGCTATATGGGACAAGTCAAAGCCCAAAGAGTTTAAAAGCAGCACAGAAGAAAAGGGCGGCGCAAAGGCATGGGTCAGTCCGAAAGACGGCACAGAGAATCAGGTAGCTATCTGGAAACGCGCCCTGGAGCAGATGAAGGTTGACGAAGAGGCGTTTTTTAATTTCTCTATTCAGCGTGAGCTGGCCTATTGGGAAGAAAAGCGCTCTCTTATAAAGGGCAATAGCAAAGCTGCTCAAAAAGAACAGGTCGAAGTTGACCACCTCATATTTGAGCTTAAAAAAAGGCAGGCACAAGAAGAGCTGCAACTGCAGATAGATAAGCTCAATCTCCAGCAGACAAGCGAAAAAACCGCAATGAAAGAGCGGCTGAGAATAGAAGAAGAGAAGCTAAAACTTATAGAGAAGTCTTATGGCAAGGAGAGCATACAGTACCAGAAGGCATTAATTGAAAAACAGAAGCTGTTAAACGATGCGATTAAGCAGGAAAAAGAGCTGGAGGCCAAGAGGCTTGAGACTCAGCAAGAAATAAGCAACATGAGCATTGAGACAAAGCAGCGAGAGGCCAACTTTAAATACCAAATGGGGCTGATCTCTGCCAGAGAAGAGCTGCAAGTATCTAAAGACCTCGAAAATCATCGGTATAAAATGGAACAGGAACTGCTCAAGAAGACTGCTGATCTTTGGAAAGAGTACCCGCAGAAGTGGGAAGAGATACAGAGTAAAATAGCGAAATCTACGCAGAAGCATGATGCTGAAATTGAAAAAACCAATCATAAAATGCTGCTTGAGACAAAAAAGGATTGGGACAATGTAACCTCTAACATCTCCCGCGCTTTCAGCGGTGCCATTATGGGCATGATAAATGGGACTATGACGTTTAGGCAGGCAATGGCAAGCATAATGCAGTCTATCTTGCAGATGTTCATAGAGATGCTGGTAAAAATGGTGGTCGAGTGGATCAGCAAGCAAATATTTATGGCAGTATTCGGGCAGGCCATCCAGTCAACATCTGCTGTAGGTAGGGTTACATCAGAGGCTGCTGTTGGTGCAGCGGCAGCAGGTGCGGCAGTAGCCGGAATCCCTATAGTGGGGCCTGCTATGGCCCCAGCAGCCGCAGCCGCTACGTTTGCAGAGCTTATGGCCTTTGCCCCGATTGCGGGGTTTGCTCAGGGCGCATGGGAGATACCGCGCGACATGGTAGCCCAGATTCACCAGGGAGAGACAATCCTTCCAGCGCCCTTTGCCGATGACTTCCGCTCTGTTCTTGCTGGTAAGCAGAAGCAGGGCGGCAGCGGTGCAAGTGTAGTTATACAGGCTATGGACTCGCAGGACGTTAAGCGGTTTATGAAGCGAAACGGCAAGGCGCTTGTAAAGGGGCTTGAAGGACAGATCAGGAATAACAACATAGGTGGCATGAGGAGGCTAGGCAGATAATGTCAAACGCCATATTCCCTGAGTTAGCAGGTCGCCAATGGGACATAAAAAAAGTGCCTCTCTTTTCGACTCGTATACAGCAGACTCCGAACGGACGCGAAGCTCGGGCTGCAAGAATGGTATATCCCAAATACGAATTTACACTGAGCTTTGACCTGCTAAGAACTTCGGCCAATGAAATACAGACGCTTATGGGCTTTTATCTTGCGAGGCGTGGCGCTTTTGAGTCATTTTTGCTTAAAGATGACTCTGACTATTGCGTGACCGGCCAGCATATAGCTGTTGGTGATGGTTCTACAAAAGACTTCCAGCTTATACGCACATATGGTGGGTTCACGGAACCATGCCTAAATATAAATCAGGCTGCCACTCTTAATGTCTACCTCGATAGTGTTAAGCAGGAATCAGGCTATAGCGTTACATACATGGATAGCGGAGCGTTGAGCTTCAGCAGTTCTCCGGCGTATGGGTCAGACATTAAGGCTGACTTTTCATATTACTACAGGGTCAGGTTCCAGGAGTTCGGAGAGGGTGATGATGGCTTCACACAGTTTATGAAAGACCTATGGGAGTGCGGAGAGATTCGCATGATAACTGCGAGGTGAGCATATGAAGACAGTAAGCCCTGAAGTTCTCTCACTTCTGCAGGCATCTTCTGAAATATGCTTTGCCGAAGTATATACGATAACGCTGGTTGGTGGCACCATAATGCGTCATACAGACCTCGATATTGACATAACATTTGACGGACATACCTTTTCGGCTGACGGCTTGCTGCTAAAGCGCACTTCGCTGAAACAGGAGCGCGGTCTTGTTGTGAGTGAGCTGGAGATAGAGGCCATTCCCGTAGGGCAGCAGATACAGGGCGTTGATTTCTTAGCAGCTTGCAGGAATGGTGCCCTCGATGGCGCAACCATAAGAGTGCAGAGGGTATTCATGTCCGGTATGGCTGAACCTCTCAATATAGTAGGGTCAATAAATATGTTCACCGGAACAGTGGAAGACATAGACAACCTTACCCGCTCAAGCGTGACGCTGAAGGTGGCATCAATGCTTGCGAAGCTCAACGTAAACTGGCCGAGGTTGCTTTATCAGCCTGCTTGTGTATGGGCTGTATATGATGCTTCTTGCGGTGTGGATAGAGCAGCAAAAACCGTAACCGGTTCAGTCAGTACTGGCAGTACCGTGCTAAGCGTAAATACTGGCCTTGCTCAAGCTTCCGGCTATTTTGATCTGGGTGTTATTACATTTACATCAGGGGCAAATGCAGGCGCAGCCCGAACCATAAAGACATATGCAGACGGGACAGTATCTCTCATATTGCCGCTTTTGCATACGCCTGCAGCTGGAGATGCTTTTTCTATATATCCGGGGTGTGATCGCACAATGGCAACATGCAGTGAAAAATTCAATAATCTGGCAGCATTTAGGGGCTTCCCGTATGTCCCACAGCCGGAAATGGCTATGTAAGCGATATGACAACCGAGTATAAAAGAAAGTTCATATGCGCCGAGGCTGAAAGCTATATAGGCACTCCCTGGCACCATGAGGGCAGGGTAAAGGGGCATGGTGTTGATTGTGGTATGCTGCTGCTCGAAGTATACGAGGCAGCAGGTATAATCCCGCGCATAGTGCCAGAACAATACCCTGCTGATTTTATGATGCATCGAAATACAGAGTGGTTTCTTGGAGTGATGCAGCAGTACGGTGACGAGCTGACCGGTGGCGATATTCCGCAGCCCGGAGATGCCATTATTTACAGATATGGCCGTATATATAGCCACGGCGGTGTTGTTATTGATTGGCCGCGCATTATTCATGCCTCTGCCCCTGATAGGGCAGTTGTTTATGCGGACGCGCTCAAATATCCGCTAGTTAACAGGGAGTATAAAGTCTTTAGGCCCAAACAATTTATTGGAGGGGCCAGATGAGCTTTCTGGGCGGCGGCAATACAGGGAACTATGAAAATGCGCCATCTTATACCGGCCTCAGCGTACAGACTAGCGCCTACGGCTTAGTTATCCCGGTTATATTCGGGACATGCAGGGTAGCTGGCAACCTGATCTGGTATGGCGATTTTCAGGCTATTGCACATGATCAGGCAACTTCTGGCGGCAAGGGAGGCGAGCCTCCTACCCAAAAAACATATACATATGCTGTGTCGTTTGCAATGTCCCTGGCAGAGGGACCTGCTGCCGGACTTGGCAGGGTATGGAGAGACAAGGCTATATATGCCGAGGGTTCACCGCCTGCAAATATGGTGTTTTTTGATGGCGAAATGGCGCAAGCGGCATGGGCGTATCTGGCATCAGCGCATCCTGATCAGGCGATAAATTATCCGGGGCTGGTATATGTAGCAATACCAAATGATGATCTTGGCGATTCGGCAAATATGCCTCAGTGGAATTTTGAGATCAAGGGGCCATGTATTGCAGTTGGCAAGCTCGATGCTAACCCGGCTGACATAGTATCTGCCATTGTAACCAGTGCGAGGTATGGACTTGACTTGTCAGCAGCTTTGCTGGACGTGTCGGATTATGCCAGCTATGCGCTTGCGTCAGACTTTCTGATCTCTCCGGCCTTTAATGAGCAAAAGGCTGCAATAGATCATATAAAAGACGTACTCGAACAAACCAACGCAGACTGTATATGGCATGACGGTGAGATACTGAAAATAATCCCCTATGGTGACTCAGCAATAACAGGCAATGGAGTTACATGGACACCAGATATTGCCCCAAAATTCGATTTATCTGACGATGACTTTATCATAGGCGGTAAGGATGAAGACCCTATAAAGGTTACCAGAATTGCACAGTCAGATGCTTACAACGATGTGCAGATTGAGTATCTGGACAGGGCAAACAATTATGCTGTTAGTGTTGCGACTGCAAAAGATCAAGCCAATATAGACATATACGGGCTAAGAACTGATAGCGCACAGCAGATGCACTCAATAACTCAGGGAGCTATGGCACAAGCGATAGCTCACTTGAAGTTGCAGCGAGGGCTGTACACCCGCAATCAATATGAATTTTCACTCGGCTGGAAGTATTGCATGTTAGAGCCTATGGACGTAGTTACATTGACAGATACGGCGCTTGGCATGGAGCAATACCCTGTCAGAATTGTCAGTATTGACGAAAACGAAAACGGAGACTTGGCAATAGTTGCAGAGGACTTCCCGCAGGGGATAGGGCATGCTACACAGTATCCGAGTCAGCAGCATGACGGCTATTCGCACGACTACAATGTAGACCCCGGCAATGTTAACCAGCCTGTTTTATTTAATGCCCCGGCCATACTTGCGACTGCAAAGTATGAGGTATGGGGCGCTATATCAGGGAGCAATGAGAATTGGGGTGGCTGTGATATATATGCATCAACGGACGATGCGACATATAAATATATAGGCAGCGTAAGAGGGGCAAGCAGATACGGACATATAACAGCTACACTTGCAACCGGCTCTGACCCTGATACTGTCAATACCCTGTCAGTTGATTTGTCTGTCTGTAAGGGGTCACTTGTAAGTGGTACTCAGGCAGATGCCAATAACAGGGTGACGCTTTGTATGGTTGATACTGAGCTAATAGCTTACCAGTCAGCAGAGCTGACAAGCCAGTATAAATATGATCTCTCGTATTTACGGCGCGGCTGCCATAACAGCGCTATTGGTGAGCATGCTGCAAATGTCGGTTTTGTCAGGCTTGATGACAGATTATTTAAGTATCCGTTGCCGGATGGCATAGCGCAGGGGCAGACGATATACCTGAAATTTAGATCATTCAATATATATGGCGCTGGGTTGCAGGATCTTGCTGTATTAGAATCTCATGCCTTTATTATAGGGGCTGGAGTATCCAGACCGTCAGATGTTGAGGGTGTCTCGTCTGAGGTCTCGCTGAACGGGCTTAAATTGTCCTGGGCGCTTAACAATAGCGCAGAGAAGATTGATTATTACCGCATAAAATTCAACCCTGCTACGACAGGTGTTACATGGCAGTCGTCTATGGACTTAACGTCTGTATATGGCGCATCTGTGACCATACCAGCGGCCTTAGCCGGAACATACCTGGTTAAAGCTGTGGATATGTCAGGGAACCTGAGCAATAACGCAGCTATGGTAATAACTACGCTGCCAACTGTTGTCAACTTCAACGCGCAGCAGGTTTTAACTGAAAATCCGGCATGGTCTGGAACTAAAACCAACATGGCTATTTATAACGGCAATTTGCTCATGCAAGATGTTATAGCCCTGTTTGACAATATATCGGACTTTGATGCTGTTGGCAACTTTGACCGTATGGGAGATACCGCACCATCTGCATATTATCAATCAGCGACTAGGGTTGATCTTGGGTCAGTACAGACGTTCCGTTGTGTTGCAAACGTGTCTTTTATTGGCATAGATGCGGGTCAGTCGTTTGACGACATAACAGATATAGATGGAATCATGGACTTGGATAGCCCACTTGCTGATGTTGGGGTACAGCCTCAGATAAGACTATCGCAGGACGGCACTAATTTTGATGATTGGCAGGCTTTCACTATCGGGGACTTTACAGGCAGAGCGTGTGAGTTTAGAGTCTATATTTACTCCAATAACCCTAATCATTATGTCAGGCTTGATGCCCTGTCATTTACTGTTGACATGCCTGACCGCCTTGAAACAAGCAACGGGGCCATTATGGTGGCGGATGGAGGATGCCCTGTCACCTTCAGTAAGCCTTTTATGTCGGTGCAAAAAATAGGGGTGTCAATAAACAATGCCCAGCAGGGTGACTACTACACAATTACGAGTCAAACATCAAACGGTTTTACTGTTCAATGTTTTGACAAAAACAATACCGGAGTTTCGCGCTCAATCTATTGGGATGCGAAAGGATACTAAAGGAGGACTTATGAAAAAACAAATATGGGGCAAGCAGGTTATTGTTTTGCTGATTATGCTCCTTGCCTTAATGGGCGGGGCCTTTGCAGCACAGGATAAGCAGAACATAACATCATCGGACGCCAATACAGGGCTGACGTTCAGGGCTGCTGTTAATAGCAATTTGCAGTCGTTGGTTACTAACAGCTCAGGAGCTACAGCGCCAGCAACTACTTATGCATATCAGTTTTGGGCCGACACGACCAACGGACTGCTTAAACAGCGCAACGCAGCAAATAACGCGTGGATTTCGCTGTGGGATCTGGGCACAGGCTATGTATTAAATGCCACGAATGCGACAACAGCAACAACGGCTGCCAGCGCTACAACAGCAACAACGGCAACTAATGCCACAGGTATAAATGGGGCATCGGTGCCAACCAGTTCCTCGTATATAGGCACAAATAGTAGTGGACAGATTATATCGGCAGCGGCTCCGTCTGCCGCAGCTATTCAGGGGACGTTTAAAGCACTTTCAGCTTCCGCTACGGGCACTAATGCAACGGTTACAGTTGCTGCTGACGCAATAATTCTGGAGAATGTGAGCAATGCTGCAATAGTCGTGCGGAGCGTATCTCTTTCTATCAATACCGCATCATCTGGAGCGAATGGTCTCGATACGGGATCACTTGCAGGATCAACATGGTACTCGGTATGGGTTATAAATAATGGCTCTACCACAGCTGGTCTGATATCTGCCTCGGCAACGGCACCAACTATGCCCAGCGGGTATACCTATAAGGCAAGAATAGGCTGGGTACGCACAGATGGCACAGCTAATAAATACCCGTTAAGTTTTATACAATACGGGAGATCTGTTAGGTATAAAGTAGCTTCTGGCTCCAATGTTACTGTTTTGCCTGTTATGGGTAGTGGCAGCGCCGGAAGCATAAGCACCCCTACATGGGTCGCCATTGCAACTGGCTCGTTTCTTCCATCTACGGCATATGCTATAGCGTTTAGCAGCTATTCGCCATCTGCGGTTGTTATGGTTGCGCCTAATAATCTTTTTGGGGCCGACTCGTCAGGCACTAACCCGCCACCGTATGATAACCACGCATTCCAGCAAAACATGCCTGGTCATTTTCTGCTTGAGTCCACAAATATCTATTGGGCTAGCAACAACTCAGGCAATGTCCTATTTTGTCTCGGCTGGGAAGATAATCTATAGGGGTATCTCATGATCATGAATTTACAGGAACAGATAACCCCTCATTTCTCTTTAAGGGATTGTATCGCCTCACAGGTAGCAACGAGATGGAGACTTGATAATACACCTAGCTCTGATGTTGTGCTCAAGAACATTGAACATACATGTCAGGCATTGGAGCTGGTATGGCAGCATTTCGGATTGCCTATAACCATTCATTCTCTCTATAGGTCAGAGCAGGTCAACACAATGCTTGGAGGGTCAAAAACATCGGCACATGTGCAAGGGCTTGCCGCAGATTTCACCATCACTGGCATAAGTAACTTAGCAATATGTGAAGCATTACCAGCTATAGTGCCAGAGTTCGACCAGGTAATTTACGAGTTTGGAGAGTCCGGCTGGATACACCTGGGGTTAGCGGTAAGTAATCCGAGAGGACAGCGCTTAACTGCTCATAAGAGCATTGGGAATAAGACTGAATATATACAGGGCTTTAAAAATACATAGCAACGGAGGCGGCACTTAATGACGGAACAGATAACAGTAAATCAACTTTTATGGACAGGTGGAGTGCTGATGGTAGCATTCCTGATCCTGAAAGAGCTTGTTGCGGTTGGGACGCGCTATTTTTTTAAGCGGGGCTTTGAAACTGATTATGTGACCGTCACTCAATGCACGTCAAATAGGGCTGCATGTTCGGCAGCGCGAACTGAAGGGGCAACGCACAGAGACAAGGACATCTTAGCGTTAAAGAGGGCCATCAGCCTAATGATTGAGTACAACAAGGATATTCCGCTCGAAAAAAGGGCAGAGATCCGCGATGGTTTAATTACATGAGGACTCTATAGCTATGGCTATTACCTTTCAGGGCTGGCGCGAGAAACGCATATATGCAAAGGTCTTTTGTCGGTTATCGAAGGGAAGATACTGTTACCCGTCAGAGTGTGACTCATCATGCTGCGCCTGTTTTGAGCAGGCCGTATATGTAGAGATCAGCAAAATATACAAGACAGGAAGGAGCGAGCAATGATATTTACTGTTAAGGAGTTAGCGGAAGATTTGCAGCAGGCTATTGAAGACGGTCATGGAGATAGATCTGTCATTATTGACACAAACGAAGTAGAAGGCAAGCCGGTAAAGTGCATAGGTGGGCCGAGCAGTGACGGCGTAAGTTATGTATTAATGACCTATAACGGAGATGAATAATGGAAATGCTAAAAAAGATAGGGGCTGAACTGAGCAAGCTGATTAAAGACACTCTCACTGGCATAGATAATAATACCTATGACATTGGACGTATTGGCGGGATAGCTGGCCTGTCAACATTCCTCGGGTTATCTATCTACCAGGTGGTTATCAAAGGCATTGTATTTGATATGGTGCAGTTTGGTACAGCCTTCGGGCTTGTAATCGTAGCTGTGGGCGCTGCGATTGCTGTTAAGTCAAAGACAGAGCCAACAGGTAAAGATGAGGCCCCCAAATGATTACGTTTCTAATAACAAACTGGAAGTATATTATTATAGGGGTGTTGGTGCTTGCGCTATCTGGTATATTTGCGCTCTACAAGGTTACTGCAGCTAACCTCAACGCAACACGCAGCGAACTTGCGGCCTGCCAAGATGCAAATATATCAATGTCAAAAACATTAGCTGCATTGCAGGCTATACAGACATCTGATCAGAAAACCTGCGATAAGCGAATTAAAGAAAAAGATGCAACTATATCCTTAATACAAAAACAGTGTGGAGGTGCTGCTCATGAGACAATGGCTGGTGTTACTAATGATAATATGCTCGATGCTCTCAATAGGATGTGGCAGTAAGCAGATTGTAAGGCCCGAGATAGTATCTCCGGCGTTAGCAGAGATCCCTGCAAGACCCTTATATACTCCTGTGCAGTGGGTATATATTGATGGCCGATACTGCATAACACAGCAAGGGGCTGTAAACATGCTTACTAACAAGGCTATTAAGGACGGAAGAGAAACAGACCTTGAGCTGATATTAAAGGGAGAACGAGAGCGGCAGTAACCGCCCTCGTTTCCTACTAGTTGCGGAAACATTGCAGATGTAAATTGTACGGACGCTTTTGGTAATTTACGGACAGGCTGCGGACACTTTTTAGGGTTTGGCTGCAAACGCATATAATTGAGCGTAAGTAATTGAATAATAAACAAAAGAGCCGGAGGATTTAACCCTTTCTGCTTTTTTGTAACCCTTTGATTTGTCAGGGTTTCGTTGGTAGGCACGAGGGGGATTGAACCCCTGACCCCTACCGTGTCAAGGTAGTGCTCTCCCACTGAGCTACGCGCCTGTCAAACGGGAAGTATAATTTAAACCTATGAATATCCATTTGTCAACCCGCATAGTATTTATTTGGCAATGTGACTATTTGGTTGCAGTATAAGTAATGGTTAAACTGTTAGTAAGAACAAAAACACCGGGGAGACCAACCATGATAAAGGTATTGATTGCTGATGATCATACCATAGTGCGTGAAGGTATAAAGCAGATCATGTCAGACACAGGAGATATGGCTGTTGCTGCAGAGGCAGGCAATGGATTTGATGCGCTGGATAAGGCGCTCACAAGCGATGTGGATGTCGTTATTCTGGATATATCAATGCCTGGAAAGAATGGACTTGAGGTGCTCAAGGAGATCAGAAACCGCAGGCCGGAGATGCCTGTACTGGTACTCAGTATGTATCCTGAAGATCAGTATGCGGTGCGTGTACTTAAGGCCGGTGCAGATGGCTATATGACCAAAGAGAGTGCCCCTAATGAGCTCATAAGTGCGGTGCGCCGTATACATGATGGCAAAAAGTATATAAGCATGCATATGGCAGAGCGTCTTGCTGAGGGGATTGACCTCGACTCATCCCGCAGCCCGCATGAACTTCTGTCGGATCGTGAGTATCAGGTTTTCTGTATGATAGCGCGCGGCAAGACCGTAAAGAATATTGGCGACGAGCTTAACCTCAGCGTAAAGACCATAAGCACTTACAGGGCCAGGATACTTGAGAAGATGTCCATGAAGAATAATGCTGAACTCACATGTTATGCTGTGCAGAATAATATAGTTAATTGAATCATCAATATCTCGCTGCTACACTCCGGTAGTATATAATAGTACTCATGATCAGCATCAACAAATACAGAAAAGGATTGTCTGATCTCATAGACAGATTTGTCTGGGGACATGGTGCTGCTGGCAGACTATTGGCCCTGCCAGTGGCAATTATTCGTCTTCTTATCAAGCTTGGCATGGAGTTCCGGGAGGGGCAGCTCACAGTCCGCTCAGCCAGCCTCGTCTATACAACGATACTCTCTCTTGTGCCTTTTCTTGCCCTCACTTTTTCTGTGCTCAAGGCAATGGGCGTTCATAATCAGCTCCAGCCGATCCTTGTAGATCTGCTCGAACCGCTTGGCGAGAAGGGGCAGGACATTGCCATAACCATTATAAATTTTGTTGACAAGATAAATGTCGGTGTTCTCGGTGCAGTTGGCCTCGGGCTACTTATCTACTCGGTAGTGTCCGCTGTGCAGCAGGTAGAGAGCGCATTCAACTATACATGGCAGGTTACCAAAGACCGCACAATGTTCAGAAAGTTCAGGGACTATCTTAGCGTTATCCTTATCGGCCCGGTGCTTGTCGTATCTGCCATGGGCCTGACCGGCACCATCATGTCAAACACCATAGTCGTATGGCTCGAATCAATAGAGCCCTTCGGCACAATAATATTGCTAATCGGAAAGCTGCTTCCGTATCTTCTGGTCCTGCTTGCCTTC
>JAUESI010023703.1:28255-41434 GCA_032275145.1 Synergus laeviventris | reverse complement strand
AAATAAATAATATTAAAACATTGATGATTTACTAAGAATAATTTTTCGTCTAATTGCCAGGAAATTATAGGAATCAAAAATAATTTCTATTTGGTCCTATTTGTACAGAATACTCTGCAGAATTTCTGTCCTAATTATGGCTCAACAAGGAAATTATCATAAGGTACAATCTATATTCATCATTTTCCGTCATTAAAATACTCATCGAAATTTCCCTACTTTACGTACCTTGAGTCCCTTCAGATTTTTCCTCTCCCAAGATGTTACTCTCTCAAAATTCACGCTTAGAAATATTAGTACAACGCTCACCTTCGATTGTAACAGTCGACAATATATATCATTGTTTACTCATACATACAAATTCAACTTCCTTAACTCTGTATATCCCGAGTAAATTTATAAGTTCCACAAAATATATTAACATTTTTATCAAACGCACTATAGTTTACTTATTTCTTAGTCGAGAACGCACAATTTCCTATATATAATTATTTTCTATAATGACTTTCATTCCTATAATTATATTCTCGTCAGAGAATATATTAGATTTGTGTAAAATTTGACCCTCCTCCCCTTATTTGTCAAATGACTACGTCTGCGTATCTGTGGGTAGATTTTTAGTTTGCAAACACGATAACTTTCGAAAGGATTGACCGATTGGATTGGCCTTTGGTATATACTCTTTTAGTGTCCTAAAATGAAGGTCAAGTTCGTTAATTAGCCAATTTGAATTAAAATGGTTTTAAACACGTTTTAAAAACGACTTAAAAGCAATTTTTTCCCTTTTTCCGATAGTTGAAAAAAACAATATTTTTCATTGTAATAATTTAGTGGAAAGGCACAGAAATGTTATGCAGAAAAATACTCCGATTAAATACTCAAGAACGCGAAGAGCGAAGATCAAAAACTCCAAAGCGTGAAGGGCTACGAACATCTAGAGAATAGCGGCTACATCCCCTAGAGTATTGAGGGTGCGAGTCCTCTGGCCCCGGAACATTGATGTGACCAACCGTCTCTATGATTGAATGGCACCAGGCTTACCAAATCCACCTTCATCATCGGTGACTGGGAACTGTGGTCGAGGAAGGGGTGTGGTAGGGGGTGGTGGGTAAGGTGTCTTAAACGGTGGATCGGGAAACTAGGCTGTATCATATATTATTATAAGCCTCATCCAGGTATGCGGGTATGTGGGGCTCTGTCTGGATGGAATTTAATCCTCTTGCCACTCGTGAGAATCACAAGGGGCTCACTGGGGGCACCTTCCAGACGGTGGAGGAAGGGGTTCGTCAGGGAAACTCTGAGGAGCTGGAAGAGGTTGAGAAGCGCCTCGTGGGACTTTTGGTAGGTGCAGCGAAGAAGCATTTCAAAAAAGAAAGAAGCTTCTTTGCACTCAATCGGAGGAGGGAAACCGAGACACAACATTGAAGGCATCGGGGTCCTAAAAGACGAGGAAAGCGTCTCGAACACTCTTCCGGACAGAGAGGCTAAGAGACAAAGAACTCCTGAAACTCAGGGCCCCTTCTATGGACAGGTGGCTAATAGCGAAATGACAAGGGCCATCGTGGCATCGGGATACCTAGAGTTCTGCATGACTCCAAAGGAGTTAGACAGGCTGAGGGTGGAAATCTAGAAAGAGATTGACGCATTACCCCGACAGGGGTGCTTCCAGGTTCGACGATGCTTTACTCAAGGCTAGGGCCATCGTGGTGCAGGTTGTCGACACCTAGACGAAGGAGTGGCTGCAGGAGAGGCCCCCCAGCTTCAGGTTCAGAGAGGACCTGGAGACTAGGTTTCACAGTATGGAGGTATTGCAGAGGTACCGCAGGGCAACCGTGCTAATCCCCGGTATACCCGACGATCGTGCTATGGCGTCCTACTCTGAAGACTGGAGCATGGAGGGTATACGAGGATAATAAGGGGAAGATAGCCCCGCCTGCGGGGACAAGCTGGGTCTTAATTTTAGAGATCCCAGATCTGGCCACTAGAGTCAGTTAGGCTGACTCAATGGGGCCCTGAAAAGGGCTCCGAAGTAGCTGAATACGATGTAGCTAAATCAATAACTGGGTCGGACTTTCCGTGTACACAAATTAATTTGTACCGTAGCAAAGGTACCTCGGCGGTATTAATCAGCCGCATGGTTACGATTCGGACAGTCATAGCCCGAATCCAAGAACCCTGGGAATGCAGGGAGAAGATTAGCGGACTAAGTGGATATGGGGATTTATTTAAAGGCGTCCTCGAAAACTTACCCAGAGCAGGCATTGTCTTCAAAGGCATGGATACATTATTGGTGTTAAATTTGTGCTCTAGGGACATAATCGTGCCAGACTCTATTGATTCTTTTGAAGAAACAAAGCTTGTAACAAGACTACGTAAAATGGCTAGCTTGAAACAATTATAGTCAACTGAGTGAATAAATCATCTCAGTGTGCATGTATTAGACAGAAAATAAAGGTTCCAATCTTAACATTTATGCTAGGCGCATAAACAGGACCCAAGGAGAACGAAGTGGGGCGCCTTCAGGGAGGAACTCCAGGGAAGACTTAAGTATTTCCCCTTAAACCATGGGACGATTGACCAGCTGGAGCATATCTGCAGATTTTCTAAAAAGGGCTCTAATCGTGTCGTTCGAGAATAATGGCTCAATTTTTACAGTGGGCCTAGAACGAGGGGCTCAGTAGTGGAATAATCAGCTGGAGACGTTTTGGACATGGGTCAGGAAACTGACCAAAATGGCGTCCGACTGGGACCAGTACAGGGAAGCTTAGAAGGAATATAAAAACATGATAAATAGATAAAAGCAGGAGGGATGAAAAGTATTCTGCGAGGGAATGAACAGCATCCCCAGGATATTTCTCCTTCATAGAATCTTAGTGAAAAACCCCGAGGCTTGCGTAGGGTAAATTAGGCTCGAGACGGGCGAGTATGCTGAGAACGGATAGGAATATCTGAAACGATTCTTGGGAGTTGACTTTCCGGGCGTTCAGCTCATTCCAACGGTCTTCCTGCCAAAACTAGGAAGGGAGGGCTATACTGCTGCCAAGGACTTTAGACGGATCAGCTTGACGTTTTTCATATTGAAAGTAGAGGAAATCTGGTCGAGAGGTATCATACATCCGTAACAGGGTGTTGCCAGGTAGACCACTGCATAGTGGTCAACACGCTTTCCAAGCAGGCTGCTCTTTCGTCACGGCTCTGCATAAGGCGGTGCGAAGAATAATAAAGCGGCAACTGGAGGAGGGCGAGTATGTGGTGCGCACTTTTCTCAATATAGAAGGGGTCTTGAGTAACACTCCCCCGGTATTCACATGTGCTAGCAGGCTGGATTCAGAGTATGCTGCAATACAGGCGCCTCTCGACGGGATGGGCAGGCAGTAGGGTCAGAAGAAAGACATCCAGGGGCTGCCCACAGAGGGGGTTTCATCGCCTATTATAGTATGTGGTGTTTGGTAGTGGATGTTGACAGTACATCCAAAGAAGACTGGTAGTCTTCACGAGGAAATTTAAGATGGCTGAGGTAAAGGGCCCCTTATTTTTCGGAAAGAGGCTCCGAATTGCCAGTCCGTGAAATATCTGGGAACCATTCTAGATAGTACTCTACGCATCTGTGGTTTGGTGATCACGGGTGCAGCTCAAGATGATCCAGGTGAAGCTAAGCCGCCTCGATCACGCCGACAGCGGCTGTTGGTCTCGTAGTCTGTGAGCAGGCCCTGCACATAGCGACAATTGTGAGGGCGGCTCGAATGGTAATGGTGTGACAAAATAAAATAACGAAAAGATACAGCTTCGACAATCTCTTTCGGACATGCATCCTAGAAAGGGGGGCGTGGAAGAAAGAGGAGGGAACTCTAAGGGGAAGGACTGGACCAAAGCTTGGCTATATGACATCGCAGGAAAAATGGGCGTGGCAATCCCGCTAAGGCGGTATAAAACGGTATTTCAAGCGGAAGTGTTTTCCATTCTCCAATGCGTTGAAACGCTCCAAAATGAAGGAAAGAGGGGCAGGTGCATAAGCATCTACTCCGACAGCTAGGTGACGATCAAAGCGGTTGGGAAGCCAGAAATCACTTCGATTCTGGTATAGGAGTGTAAAAAGGCACTAAACCAACTTGCGGAAAATAATAAGGTGGCTCTGCTATGGATCCCTGCACATATATGGATCAAGGGCAACGAGAGAGCTGATCAGCTGGCAAAGAGAGGAGCAGCAGAGAGACTGATAGGTCCAGAACCTATTCTAGGCCGGGCATCTTGGTGCGCGAAGCTGGAGATCAAGAACTGGGTAGTACAACAGGGCAACGAACATGGGCCCAAGTAAAAGGATGTAGTCAGGCTAAAGCCATCCTAGGGGAAAGCTGCAGGAGGGAGATAGCCGGTAAAATCCTAAACTTGCCCAAGGATAATGGCGCAGTTGCTCACAGGGCACAACCATTTGAATTACCATAAATAGAAGATGGGGCTGGTATCCGGCACCACTTATAGCAGATGCGGTAGGGATGACGAAACGTTTCTACACGTACTAGGTCTATATCCGGTTTTGACTGGGTTCAGACAACAAACTCTGGGGGGGCGGCAATGCTGAAATCACCGAAAATAAGGGCGCTGCTGGCTGGCGACATTTTAGACTTCTTAAGGAGGAGCGGAGACTAGTTAGAGTCAGAAAACAAGTGAATGGCATAATGGGCAGCAGCCTGAGCGCCGGTAGGGTCCCAGGAGTGGCTCGCTCCCCTAAAACGTTTCTTGTGTCGGAAAGATGAAATAATCTAATATTAATACATTTTATTTAAAAATATGAACGATAAGATAAAATTTTCTACTAAAATTAAAAACAAATTTTGAAATTGAATAATGGAAGGTTGATTTCAATATATGGAAGAACCCTAGGTACATAGCTAGTAAATTGAGAGAACCCTTCGACTTGTTATTGACTTACGTAGTTACAGTCATAAGTTTGTAGGGATTAGCCAGTCCAGGTGGATACATTCTCCCCCGGTCTCCCTTCCACCATGATCGCCAACACGTCATATCTCAGCGGCAATACTCGCCGCTAGAATATAGACGACTCGGGTTCGATTCCCGGCACCTACCGAATCGCCGAGTAAAAACCTCCATCCTTTGTGCGCGTCTAAGTCAGGGTCTGTCTACATTGGCTTACTGATGAGTCCAGTGCCAAACCCGGAACGAAACGCCGAAAGGAAACCAAGATAACCTCCAAGCCATCATCAATAGCACTTATAGCTATAGTAGGACCATCCATCTTCCTATTCCTACAAGTTTGACAAAGTCGCACAATACAAAATTCAAAAGCACGTGTGTTATTCGAAACTCGCGCAGAAACTAGAGCACGTGGAGCTGATGCAACGATGCCATATCATCAGTTCGCTGACATCATACATAGATTTACGATATACATTTTTTTTCTATTCACATAGGCTCTGAATGATACTTTTCGAAGCTGATATGGATTTGGGAAAAAATTCTGCATATCTCAGACCTTTTTCAAAATTTGACAAAGCTCTGAAAGGTTCCAACATTTTAACCAGACCTTTAGTGCATTATATAATACAACTATCAACCAAATTTCAAATGGTTCTCATTTTTAATTCTGTTACCGAGGGTACTCCCTTAAATGAGTTTTTAATAAAATATTTTTTATTTCTCGACATTATAGGGCCTGAGGCAGAGATTAAGACATGCCTAAGTGTCCATCCAATCGGATCACCTATGAATGCAAGGTCTCTCGAGAGTCTTCCGCTACTTCTCGAGTTAAATCGGCTTATACATGAATCTCTACTAATAACTGTTTCGCGACAATAAGACGTGATATGGTACGATGACATGAGCTTTGTCCACGCGTGTCAACGTTTGAGCTGTTGGAAGCAACAGTTGGTGGGGAAGAAAAAAGACAGAGAGTCACTGAATACACTTTATATGCGCGAAAGAGACGAAGAGTGGCTAGCAAATCGGATGGACATGCGTAAGATCCGTCTAGAGAGAGATATGGTTGTCCCAGTTGTTCCAAGGAACGTAGTCGCACCGAAACGACGTCCGGTGTCGGTCGCGCGGGTCTTTTCATCTTCGAGTCTTCGTTCCTTTATTTATTTCTAACTTAAAAAAAAATAGCAAAATTCTACGAGTCTCGTGTTTTTTGATCCCTAAAGAGAGTTCGAAAAAACTTATATAAAGAGCTTATAATTTCAAAAGAAATTCGACTTCTAATTCAAGCTTTAGAAAGTTTTGCTTTTTAAAGAAACAATGTAGAAAATAGTGGTTGTTGAATGTTATTAGTGTTATTCGACGTGAGCTTTAATTGATAGTATTTTATATAAGCTTCAGATATTTCAAAATATAATTATAATTGAATCACAAACAGTGTTTTAAATTCCTAAGACGTTTCAAATTGTGTCTATCAATTTTTAGCATAAAGTAGGAGCATTAGATTTAAAAGCTAGTCATGTGGTGAAACATTCCAAGTTTAATTTGTTTTGCTTGAAGGCTGATGCTAAACGTAAAAAAGATTCGATATTTTATTAATTTGTTATTTAAGGTGCAATTTACAAGTGAAAGTAAAATAGTATAAGGATACCAATTTTGTTTGAAGAAAGTTGGTTACTTTTTTGAATACATGTGCTTTATGATTTATGTAATAAAAAAAGAAATAGACAAGATAAAATATAGTAATAGATACTATTTTGTTCTTATTTTAGTGCGGTGACTATAAGGATCAGTCTAATAAATACTCAAGTGACAGATTTTTACCTTACGAACGTTAAATATAATACTTACATGGAAGTTCCGCGTGTTTATAAAAAATTAATGTAATCAATAAATCAAATACTCAATGAATCGCATGATTTCTGTCGATGGAAAGATACAAACATTTGATATAAATATAACGTAAACAAACACTAGTCAAAGTTTCCAGTTATTTTTCATTCAGTGAAATGGTAAGTCATTTTTGAAATAATTTATTACTTTAGCAGAATTCTGTGTTCATTTCAATATTTGTTAACTGCTGGCGTTTTATAAAATGGTGAAAGACTCGAAATTAAAAATTTAAACGGTTTATTTTTATTTTACTGCTTATTATATTTTATATTTATTTTTATTCTTTATATAAATACTTTTATACCTTAAAGCGCCCCTCATAAAATACATAAAACTCATAAAACTTTTTCATACATATAGCTCATCTTTGCTAATGTCTCAAAAAGAAATTATATTCAAATATGTACCTTCTCAGAATTATTTTTTAATATCATATCTAATGACTTCTATTCTAAAGAAAAATTTGACTTAATCCTGGATATGATATGTCTTTAAATAAAAAATATTTTAGATGAATAAATAAATTTTAAAAAGGAAATGAAAATTCCACCACAATTCTTTAATTTAAGAGGGTCAATAATAATGACTTGAAGTTTGCACTTTTTATTTTCTGAACTCTTCAAATCTTCCGCATTCTAACTTTGACTATGAAACCTCTTTAATTTTCCTTAACTGCAAGGAATCATATACTTACAGACAAACTGTTATGGAATTTGTAATTTAACGTTTTGAAAGTCTTTTGAGGCGTAACATATGCTCGATAATCTATGATTATGAAAAATAGTAAAAAAAGTTTTGTATAAAAAACAAGAAAATTTTAATGTTTAGGGCCTTAAGAATTTTTTCGCATCTCTCAGAGAGCACTTGTCCTTTTCAATCCGAGCGAACAAATTTGGATTATACTTTTTAAATTAGTGTCACGTACCCGCCTCTGGTGATGGTCATGATTGATTCGCTCGAAAAGCCCTTTTAAATGAAAGATGATTTTTAATAGATCGCAAATAAATTGAAATTCCAATTCGTAGTAGGCAGAGAAGAAAATAAATAAAGCGCGCAGCTCGAAATTCAAACAATAATTTCTAAAAAATCTGAAAAATCTGAAAAATTCGAAATACGAAAAATTTGTGTAATGCATATAAGCTATAAGAATGTGTTCCACTTTGGTCTCATGATTACATTATGCATGGAGAATGAAGTTTCTTTGTCACGTGATGAAAAAGGAAATGCAAAAGAAAATTGAAAAAAGTAAAATAAAGCTCATCAATAAAAGTTTGGATGGTCTTGTTTGCAAAACAGGTGAGTTTCCGTTAAGATGCAAATGTCTCCATTAAAATGCATACACTTATTTGTACCATATCAATCACGCAAGAAGCGATTGCGCTTAAAGCTTTTAGTTTACTATGGCTCCTAAAAATAAAGTCTAAGGTTGCATTTATAAAGCACTCCGCACATTTCCTGATAATTCAACGGCAGAAAATAAATATTTGCACCATGTCAGCAAATTTGAAGAAAAATTATCGTGATTATATATCGAGATCTATATTTGAGTGCAAACCGCTTTTAACCGAACGGCAATCTTGCTTATTGATAATAAGGTAAGAGAAAAACATGTAATGAAAAGTTTTAAAAGCTATTGATTCAATCAGGATTCAGCATATAATAATCTGTAGTCATCAAGGTGTTATCCAATTCGTATCAATATTTATCAAAGACCACCGACCTTTAATTAATTAATTTTCATTGGCAAATGCGTATTAAAAGTCAATAGATTATTTTGATAAAATCTTTCGCCAAACGTATAATGTTATGATAAGGTATCGGTGGATTTTTATCGCTTTACTGAAATAATATATGTGTGTAGAAATATCTCGGTAACTCAATTGCGTTTGACCTTTTTTAAAGTAGATATGCGTACTCGACTTTTTCAAGCGCTCTTCTAACTCTTCTAACTCGAGTAAATAAACGAATAATTACACAAAGTCAAGTGTTTATTTACTAACTAGGGAGACTTTGCCCCTGTGCACTACGCACGCCAACCCCCATTTTATATTATTTTGTTCTTTGTTTTTGTTTATATTTTTTCCACCATTCACATTTTTGACAATATCATTTTTCCTTTTCTTAACTAATCGATTTTTCGACAAAATTAATTCTATCCTTTTTCCATTTACACATTCTATTCTTTCTTATTTTCTAAAATTTTTTAACGCTTTAATACACGTTTGGATTAAAAATTGAATCCCTGATATTTAGTGTGTTGTCTTTTCATTTATTCTTTCTTTATTACATACTAATTAGGGAAGGTATATATTAGTTTTGTGTAAAATTTGACCCCCCCCCAGTTTTTGTCAAATGTCCACGTTTTGTGACCTCGTAAACTCGAAATGCTTGTGAGGACGATAACTTTCGAACGAATTGACCTAGTGTACTAAAATGAAGCTCAAGTTCATTAGCCAGACATTTTGAAAATTTTTATGAGCAATTTTTTTTTATTTTACAAATTCTATGGACAAATATTCTTAGTACTAAGAAAGTTGAACAATTCATCTTTATGATTTCTTTCCAAAAAATAAAAATTATCAGAGTTATATATAGTAGCATTTTGTATATTCAAAAAAAAAACGAACGAAAATGAAAATTTAAAGCCAAAAAACCCACGATATGAAAAAAAGTCAAGAGAAGTAAAAATTTTGCTTTTTGAAAGCTCTTAAAGATTAGCATATTTTCTAAACTTGAATCAGTGAGAATTCAGTGAAACTCCACTGATTCAATTTTAGAGAGTAACAGCTTTTAGAGTCTTCTTGAAAAATCGAAAATTAAAATTTTTAGCCAAATTATACGAGATACGAAAAAAAAGGTATCAAACGTGTTGATTTTTCGAAGACCTTTAAATTTACCTTTTGAATATTTTTTGGTAGGAGGCATAGCATAGTTGGTTTTCTAAGTATGAAAAATATGGTTTTGGAATATTTTAAATTTCATGCTTGAATGAAACAAAAAGCGAGATAAGAGATAGGTCAAATAGGTTAAACATTTTTTATAGAAACAATAGTAAATTACCAAGATAATTTCTTTAATCATCCTTCCACGATTTATTTGAATCTAATTTACGGTGAACACGGCCGAGCGCGAGCGAGAATATATATATACCGTAACACCGACTATAATTTATTTTATAATCGTTAAGAAAAACAGAGTTTAAGTAATATGTCATATGTAATGTCTTCCATCTATGTTTCCAGATAGTCAATGAATTAATTTACTGTTATATTGAGTTATTTACAAATTCTCTTATACTAATAAACTCATTTATAATATGGTATTATATTTTAATGCATCTCCTATAATAAGCGGTTCGGAATTTTCAATAAAAAATGAAATCATTTTAATCTGACTCGTCTATGTTGCTATTGGTCATTATACCTATACAATTATATAAAAAGAAAAAAGGAAAATGAGCGGAAAATAAGCAATTGGCTTCTCCTCTGATTGTAATAATTTACTTGATTATCCATTCATAAAACTCCAGTTGGATTTTTAAAATTGTCAAGTTTCAATTTTCTTTTAATTTAATTTCTCTCTTATTCTGTGAGCTTACATGAAAGATCCAGGCAAAAAACTTGAAATAGCGACAACGGTGGCGAGGAGCACCCCTCGAGGGTCACGTGATGAATGGAGAGGCTAATAAGGGCGTATGGTCAATAAGGTCATGTGGTCAAAGCAAGGTCATATGCCTGATGGAGAAGTCAATAATGGCGTATGTCACGTAATCGACTAAGGGGTCAATAAGGGTTTATGTCACTTGATCGATGGGGGGTTAATAAGGGCGTATGTCACGTGGTCAACGGGATCATGTATATCACGTAGCGTGGAGATGGGGGTAAAGTTGTCAAAGGAATTAGGAGTCACGTGATCGATGAAGAAGTCAGTAGGGGCGTGTGTCATGTCATCGATGGAGGGGTCAATAAGGGCGTATGTATGATCGTAATCGATTGAGAGGTCAATAAGGGTGTATTTCACATGGCGGATGAAGATGTCAATAAAGGCATATGTCACGTGTTCGAAGGGGGGTCACGTGAGATTGACACTGTGGTTGCGGCGAGATCTTTTTATAATATAGAGACATAAATAATTTTTATAAGTATAGATATACATATATTCTCAATTTAAAATAGTTTTCCTAAAGTGTTTTTATAGAGAATATAGAATACGAGAGAATTCTTAAATCTTCAGTTTACTACCACATATGATGAGTCACTCAGGTGTGTTTACTATACTTCTTACCGCAAGTGCGATTTAAATTTCTAATCAGAGCAATCTTACTGTAGCCAAGTTTACGATAATCTTTTAACAGTACGTATAGAAGTAAATAAGTAAATTAAGCTTCCAAAAAAATCAAGAAATTTAATTAAGTATACTAAAATAAAGTACTTTTACTTTAAATGTTATGAAACCTGGACATTTTCAAACTCTGCGTTGTTTTGTTTCTACAATTGTATATAGTTATAGCAAAAAATAGTTTTACTATCAAACTTTAGATTTTAGTATCGAGGTAAAGGGTTTATTTTCGCAATTAAAGTTCAGAAACTGCGTCTCTTTACTAAAGTTAGATTGTTTTGCGGACCTCATTGTGGGTTCATTAGCTGATTATGTTTTGAAGGCCCTATAAGGATCTTTCATCGGTTATTGCAAAGTAATACACACAAAGTTTCAGGGTGCGTGAAGCTATTATCATTATTGTTTGTCACTGGATTGAGTCATGAGATTAAGTTTCATAGCAGTTGAGGATAATTAAACCGCTTGGCCTGAAAAGCGAACAAACAGTAATACAAATATTTCAGTTAAATAGCATAATAAAATAGAGTGAAAGGCTATCAAATTCTACTTAACGCTTTCAGAGATAGAAAATAGGAAATTAGAGAGTACTCCTATTTACTCCATATTTATAAGATCGTTGGGAGAAAGCTCTGATTTAAAAAAAAATGTTGAAAAACGTTTTTCCTTGATTGTCTTTAAACAATGCAAGCATATATAATATATATATATATATATGAAGTTATTCAAGTCGAAAGTAGTCATAGTAAGTTCTTGTCAGGCGTAGAAAGTCCATGCAAGTAGTAAAAGTCCGAGTCATGTCGGCCCAATTCGCCCATCAATTAAAATTACAACTACATATTCTTTTAAAATATTTTTCTTTAATTTAAAAGAAACAAATTCTTTTTTTTTCCTCAGTTCTAGAAAAGGGTTAATAATTTATTTTTTCATTTGCTATGATGTGGAAAAACAAATTGAAAAGATATGTTGTGCTGTATATTTATAATTTAATTGTAATCACATGTGCTAGGAAAAGTGCAAGGATTTAAGATGCACGACTATTTTATCCACCCTATATAATATTAAAGAGTAAAATCAATTGTTGACTGTTATTGTGTCATTCTTTTAATCATAATTTTGAGTCATTCGCTTGATTCTATATTGGGACATTAAGCTCGCGTCCTTCCATTAATGTAGTAATGTAAAATCAAGTTAGAGAGATTCAGATAGAATTTTCCATGCTTAGAAAGCATTCAAGTATATGAAATTGTACAATCGAGAAACCAGGAAACTTTATCTGGTTTGCTCTATTATACCTATAACTCTTTAAAGTGAAACTATAGAGTTTCAAGGAATAGAATGAGTTACAGTTTAAACTCTAAAAATGTGTCAAAGATGTTATTTTTAGAGTAATGGTATAATCAATTGACATCAGCATTGATTGAGCATAAAGATCGTAGGTATATCTACAAAAAAGGGAAAGGTATCTACTGCAAATTCTAATTGGTTTTGAGTTGATGCTACAGTGACATTTCCGATAAAGTTCGAATCATAATAGGCTATCGATTGCCCTTTAAGAAAGACCTACATTAACTTTTGTACATTTATAAATAGTATGAAGACTTGATAGAAAACTTGATTATTAGTTTATCAAGTTGAATTACGTAATTGGTATCTTGCATTAAAGAGTTAAAAATAAGTAAATTTCTAAGTTAACGTTACGTGCGACTGGCACCAGTGATAATTTCTCAATTAATTAACTGCACGCTTAGTTAGACAAAACTTAGATGAGAAGAGTTTGTTGTCGTCTAGATCCATCATCAGGTCATAAATAACAATGATTAAAGTCACTTAATTACTCATCAGACTCCATTTTGTCATCTTAAATTATATAATGTTAACAAACTGACATTATACATAATTTATGATGTAGATCGAGTATCAAACTGACATCAGAAATTAGGTTAGTTTTTAAATTATGGAATTAATTTAATTACAATTTTTAGTTTCATTAGGCGTGTGAGGTAGTAATGCAATATC
>JAUESI010023703.1:16058-28155 GCA_032275145.1 Synergus laeviventris | reverse complement strand
GTTAGTTTTTAAATTATGGAATTAATTTAATTACAATTTTTAGTTTCATTAGGCGTGTGAGGTAGTAATGCAATATCATCAATCATACACATCAAAATTGATGTCCGATTATCGATACCGACTATCAATATAAAATATTATTTCATCGTTTAATTTAACTTTTATTTTTTGCAGGTACGCTGGTTAGCAAAATATTTTTTAAGTTTAATAAAATATCGATACTTTAAAGTCGATATATTGTTGTTGATATCGATATGTTAATTTCGATTATGCATCACTAATCTGAATCAGCGATAAGTATACAACCGATTCCAAATTAGGCTATATTTCTTAAAACCACTTACTAAAATCTCTTAAAATCTCTTCAATTAGTGATGCAATTTTGAAATGGAAATATCGGAAATATCAATATCTACGAAATTCAATATTGTAATATCGATATATTGATGCTTGATTTTGAGTCTTTTGACTGTACAAAAATTTAATTATATAAATAAAATTAAATGCTTTAAAAAATGACTGTTAATTAATTGTTTATTGAAAAATATTAGTCAATAGTTATTAGAAAATTATTTTTAAAAATTAATAAAATATCGATATTAGCGCAAATATCGGTTTCAAAATGTGGCCATTTGACAACAAAGTTACACAAATCTAATACCTTCTCTGATGTGAATGTAATATTTATTACATATTGCGAACGTAAAGTTGGTGATACTAAATTTGCACTTATGGTAATTTTGCTCCTACATTTTTTTTAATATCATATAAATATCGATGCAAATGAGAAAGTATTGATAATTAACATATAAAGATTAATATTGAACCCCATTAAGAATCAATATATAAATCATATTAATCGACAAATAAACATTATGAAAGCTGTTTTAAAAGATCTCTCTCAATTTGAATAGTTTATATTATAATCTTTTTACGAATGATCAGTAAAAGTTATAATTGATTTGGAGCTAAGAATTGATAACATATAGATAATATATATGAAGAAAGATAAATTAAACAAAAAGTTTTAAATCTGTTTAAGAGGAAAGAGAACAGAAATTGTTTGAACGACTTTTACAAGAATTTGTAATTAATTTTCTTAAAGTTGTTCCAGTTGCCCTTAGTACAATCATTTTCTTAATATACCTTCCGATTCAAGTTTACCGTCATTCCATTACAGTTATAAATGCTTCTCCCTCTTTGGCTCTTCGTTTTTTTTTTCTTGAGAAACTCCCCCAATTTCATTTCCCATATAATAAATCGACAGTCCATTACACTAGCGAATAACATTAATTAAATGAATGTTATAGTAATTGTATTTTGCAAACAAAAGGGTAATAAAATATTAGCAGAGATCGAAATTGAGGAAAATGAAATGGTTTGAAGATATGTATTATCTATACCCCTTAAAGACAGGTTACCATATTTAAATATATTATTAAAGCTGTTTGAATGTACCTGAATAATGCGTTGAAGAGATTGCCGAGTCGAATGGCATAATGAATGTGTATAATTTGCGAAGCACGAGGTGTCTCATGTGAACTTCACCAGACCTTCACTAAACTTAATATAATATATATGTGCACACTGCACACTGTCCATGAAATAAAGTGTTAAATTTATACCAAAAATGTGCAATAAATATAACTATAATAACTCTACGATAATAACGAAAATTTTATATTTGTATCTAAAAACTTCTTTACATTCGGGACATCATCTTTTTGTCGAAAAACCAAAATTCCGAATGTGAAAAAATACCGAAAAAAAATTCACGAAAATTTAAAGTTTGAAAAATGCTATCGAAATTTCATAGTTCAGCATGAAAATAATATTAGCGACAATTTTTATGAAAGAAATTTAAATATACCGATATATTTATTAATGAAAGAAGAAAATTATCTTTTAATTTCCCGAAAATACAAAATATGCAAACTTTCAAATTATTCTCGAAAATAAAAAAAAGAATAGAGAAAAAGATTTCGTTAATTTTCTAAATATAGGTACGTCAATAAATATTTTCAGAGTATATTTAAATTTTATTAATAAACATTTACGGTAATATATTATTTTTATTCGGGAATTATAATTTTTTCGGCAATTAATATTTATTCGGTATTTTTTCGCATTTGCAACGATAGTAATTTATTCGTTTGAGTTTAAGTGAACCAGATTATCCTCTGTCTAATGATCATAAATATATATGTGTTCTTTTCCATCTTTTATATATATGGTATATACCTTATATTTCTGAACGACGCATTTTACGCTTGGGAGAGATTTGCGTGGCCCTCTGGCTCTTATTCCGCATCAGATTGGATTTTTCCAATAAGTTTTGTTTTGATACTTTGCTTCGAGCAATATGTACAATTTACTCTCTCGTGTTTTCAGAATAATATGTTCTGAAGTCAAGAGACAACAATGTCAAGTTGAGAAAACTTGTAAATTATTTTTTATATATATCTTAACAAGAATGTGTGTCAATGTTGCAAAATTTCTATTATCCTTCACGCTCTTTTATCCTTTAACTTTTTTATTATCTAAGGAAAAGAAAAAGAATTAGTTTTTTTTACAAATATATTAAGTCTGTGGGTTTGAATGCACCTGACATTTTGATCTTTGTTACTACATTATTAACAAGAGCAAAGAGAGTATAAAGAGAAATATAGGTGACCGAGGAAAATATATTTTTCCCTTTTCAAGTAGAACATCATTTTCTGTTTATGACGCAAATGCGGCAAGAATACGGTCTGAAAATTCGTTTGCAGGAAATTGAGAGAGGAATAAATTTTTTAATAATCTTTTTACTATTTATTTATTACATTCTCATCAGAGAAGGTACTAGATTTGTGTAAAAAAATTGGATATCTCGGATTTTGTCAAATGTTCATTTTTGTGATCCCCTGAACCCGAAAAACATGTTTTTCTGAATATGTCTGCTGCTGAGTGTATACCAAGTCTGTCTTATTTGTGTTTGTAGCTTTTTAGTATCTGAGTACAATAACTTTCGAAATAGTTGACCGATTGGAGTGGCCTTATGAAGGTCGAGTTCTCGTTAGCCACTTATTATTTTGGATGAAAATTCAAAAAGTTAGAGCATTTACAAAAGTTTTGAGACTATTTTTTTTTTAATTTACAAATTCTATGCACGGATATTCGTAGTACATACTCAGAAAGTCGAATAATTTATGCTAGTGACTTTTTGCGATAAAAAAAATGATCAGACTTATAGCATTTCGAAAATTAAAAAAAAACGAACGGCGTAAATGAAATTTTGAAGCCAACTAATCCACGATATAAAAAAAGTAATAACAGAAGAAAAACTATGCTTTTTGAACGTCCTACAAAATTGTCATAAAAATTTATTGGATTTTCTTGAAAAATCGAGAATTAAAATTTTGTAGCGATAAAGGTTGCTGCAGAAATTTTTGTATATAGGGTTCTGGCGGGGCCCTGACCTGCAGTTTGCCCTTAGTTATAGTGTAGTCCTGATCTAAAAAACTGTCCAGGATCCCACAAGATGCGTCATGCTCTCACTTTAATTCTTCATCAAGATAATAAAGAACCATTCTGGATATTTATTATTTGCAATATTCGATTACTTAACTAGTTAATTTTCAGGAAAAAATCCTACTATAAAAATGACATTTATTTGATATCTAAAATTTATAAAAATAAAAATAAATTATAAAAATGATGTATTGGTTGGATTTCTATTCGCCGCTTTTACTTTAGAATCGAGATCAGAGCTGCCAATTGCCACTGTTAGAAATCAGTGCGACCTATGACACCGAACTGGTGTGAATTTTGTAGTCTCGCGTAGTGTTTGTAGTGTTTGGTGTCGTTTTTCATCTTTTTAGGTGTTTCTGCTCATAAATAATTATTGTGAATCGGAAGTCACACGCACAATTTTAATAAATAAAAACACTGATGACATTTGTGTTTAATACATGTATTTTAGGAATAAGGTTACATGAAAAAATGATAAAAAAGTTGTAGACTCTAATTTGTGATATTGAACGCTAACAGTTACGTGGAGATGGCTTGAGTACCTATTTCCTATTCCTATAATGCATCAAGTTGCATAGGTCAGCTGTTCGAAAGCAATTGAATGATTTGAATGGCTTGTGACTGGTATTACCAGGTTTTACCGAAAATTTACCGGTAATATTCGGCAAACATTTACCAAACTAGTAAAAGTTAAATTAGTTAATTAGTCTGAATTTCAGTGAAAAAATGCGGTTGACTTCCAGATGTAACCAAAAGGATCATTCGCCAGTTGAAAATCAACTGGCTTGGTTAAAAGTCAGCCGCTTCGTGTACGTAAAATGGACTTTATAGGTTAATTTAAAATAGAACGTTTGTTGACTTTCTGTCAACGCATGCCTAAGTGTTTGCGCATCGCATTTCGCGCACGTCAGTTAATCTTTAATATCAGATAGGAGACACTGCATTTAAGCGTTCCATTTTTGGTTGAAATTGAGTGACTTACTTCATTTAATGCAAAACTGAAATTCAGCTAAATTTAAAATTCATCTTATATTACTGTGTAATAAAAGAAATTGCATTTTAGAACAAAATTAAGTTAATTTTAAAACTTGCATATTCCAACCACTTTTTCGACGTATTTTTCATTTAAAGAAACATTTTTAATTGGTAAAAAAGGGATATGTAGTTTCGAATATCTAAATTGAAATTATAATAATCTGTAGGAAGCATTTGAAAATACAATAATTTCAGAAAACATTTTTTTAATACTTTTTTTTTCTTGAAAATTGTTTAAAAGTTATGATTATAAGTATGCAGAGAACAGTAGACTAGCATTGAAGGGACACAGCTAATTCCTTGAGTTTACCTTTGGAACTGCTAGTTTTACAAACTTTGCAAAAAATGTTATATAAATATTCATTGTTACAAGAGAGTTTCATGCAAAGCCGTTGTTATTGTACAATTTACTTTCGACATCTGCATACAAGCTTTACATCAAAAAAGTGTATACTTTTATGAAATGTACAGGTTTTGATTAAGAAATTATTATCATTTGCTGCAGATATTATAAGTTTTTGAGATTGCCTATAAAATTAGTAAATTTTTTTGATCGTTTTCTGATGTAAAATTGACACATTTGTACAATTTAACATAAAATTTATGAAGAATGTACACTAAGGCGTATCGACAAAAAAGTTGTTTGTGCGAAGTACTAATAGCAATATAAAAAAAAACGAAGCACTTCTTCAAACAATAATCCTTTAATTTATCACTTATCGGGTTCGGGCACGAGAGAAGAAGCAAAGATTTTTTATTAAAATGTAACACTTTATTTCACTTTAAACTATCCTTATACACAAATTCAATCTATTTTATTAATTATAGTCACTCTCACTCAATTCTTTGCTTCTAATACCTTTCCACGAGAATTCATTCTTGCTTCTTACCATATACCTTTCCGTGAGAATTCATTACACTCTCCTCTCCGCGTGAATTTATTCTTGCTCTTCGCCACCTATTTCACGGAGCAATTTATTCGCCCTGTGTAGTCTGTTTGATGCGCTGATTAAGAATATAATAATGAAAATTGGCGTCTGGTGAATTTTCATGGTAAACCCTTAAAAAACCATTAAAAAATCATGATTTCTTGCAATTATGTCGGCAAATCTGCAAAATTTTCTAAAATGTTTCAAATAAAAGTTGTAGATCTCGATAAAATACATGTTTTGTTCCAAGAATTTTTTTCCTATATGAGTGACAGTTTCTGAGAAATTCAGTGATGTATCGATTTTGATTTGAAAAAAACCCATAAAAGTACATCTATATTAGTTACAGCTTTTGGAGTCTACTCACGCTCTTTCCCCTTTACTATTTCCCTCCACCATTTTCTTTTACCATGATTTACCTTTACTATCCGTTTACCATATTTCTTTACTATTTCCCTTCAATATTTTCCTTTACCATTTTGCCCTTTACGATATCCCTTTACCCTTTCCGTTTACAATTTCCCTTTACCACATCCTTTTAACATTTCTCTTTACCATACCTTTAACATTTTTCTTTATAATATCCCTTTACCATGATTTATGGTTTTTTTAATGAAAATCGGTGAGACAAATGTATATTTCGATGAGATCGACAACTTCTATTTGAAACATTTTTTTACAGTTTGCGTATTAGCTAAGATAAACGCAAAGAACTATGATTTTTTATAGTGTTTTTCATGGTGTCACCATTGAAAATCGACTAGCTGCCAATTTTTACTATATCATATTCATTATACATAGGTATATATATATATATATATATATATATAATACGCTGTTTCAAGGAAATCGGAGGTGGACCCTTTTCAAAGTTTATTCAATGTAAATTTACCTACATCATAGTAAATTTGATGCAAGTAGAAGGATTCACGTGGCTATCTATATCTATGAGGTGCATGTTTTAGGTAAATTGTTTTCGTGAATTTCTTACCATATTTATTTATTTATATATATATATATATATATATGCACCCCTAGAAACTACTTAAAGTGATCCAACTTTATTGAAAGGATTAGTTCATAAAGATATATCAGAGGACATTCTTTTAGAAGACGAGATTTCGCCAAATCCTTGCGAATATTATAACAGAGTCAACTATAACAAGAAATGTAAATATCAGAATTTTCTTCCAACACATATAATGGAGAAATTCAATATTCAAATATAAAATCTTCGAGATAAAGGGAAATGTAATCATTGATTTATATTAGCTTTAAAGCTCCTCGGTTTTCTTTTACTTATTTCAAATTCAATTTACTGCGGATGAGAGGAAGAATTTCTTTATAATTTTTACTTTAAAGGCGAATAAAATCTTGTGGAGTACTATTAAAATTCATAAATATCTTGAATCCAGTTTTTCTAATAATAGTGAAGTCACATAAAAATGCAATTCATTTTATTAAGCAGGGAAAAATGGAATACAGCTTTGGAGATAAAAGTGAAATAAATTGAGTTATTTGAGTTGTTGCGAAAGCAATTTAGTATTAAGTAAGGTTCTTAATTGTACGCGTCGCGTCGCCCCTTAATTAATTAGATGTCTATCGTTTCTTATTGCGTCCTGCTAACGCACGTGGAACTAAAATCGACCATTCCTGTTCACTAAAAGTTAATGAAGCCGAAATTAACTTGTCTAAGTAATTTTTTTGAAAAATTTTCCTATTATCTCAACACGTTTTTTTATTTCATTAAAATCCCTTCAATCTATATAACTTATAATAAATCTATTCTTGTCGAAAAATATTTGTATCGTATTACAATGTAAAGTTTCCTTATCAGCTTCATATTACCATAATCTTCAATATACAAAATAGAATAAATGGAAAAAAAACCAATGAATATGATTCTCATTTCTCACAGATCACGAATAAATCGAGTCTCTAGATTTGTTCCCTTTATATTTCCCGACAACTCTTTTCACAAATCGACCTCTTATTTTCGAAGGAGCATATAAATCATGATGATCCCTAACTACATATTATTGTATGTTACATTTTCTACTCTTACTGTGGGCCTATTGTTATTACATTCTCATCACAGAATGTAATAACCAACAAATGAAATTTTATTATTTTAAGCACCTATAGCCGACAGATTTGAATGAAACTTGGCAGTAATTATGTGTACGTCAAGCACATTTGACATATAATATATTCGTGCAGAAATTCTCCCATTTTTCCCTATTCAAAATAGGGTTCTGACGGGGCCCTAGTCAGGATTGTCTTTTTTACTAAACATATTTTCATGTAATGAAGTATTTATTATAGAGCAACGATATATAGTATTGACATCTCAATTTTACATTCGTATTTCCATATCAAAACCATAAAACGGGTAAAAAAAAGGAATGTCCAACATTTTCCACACTTAACTTTTTATGAAAATATAAAAGATGGCTATATTAAATTTTTACATTTAAAAATCAACTAATCGATTTTTGACATAAACTGCGATATAATATTTTTTTGAACTTTAAACAGTATTGTACGAAAATTAATATTAAACTATATTATATTTAAAAAAATGTTTGAATAATTTTTGTTTTCAGAGAATTATTAAGTTCTATAATAGATGCTGATAAGTAAATAAATTATTCTCTAAAAAGAGATAAAACTTTTAGATAAGTGAACAAGTGGGAAAGTGTTTGAAGAACAGTTGGCATTCAAATACGCCCGATTTGAAATAAAATATTTGAAATAATTATTCCAGAATAGTTTTTTATTCTTGATGGGGTATTGATCAGTTTTCCCTATGTGAGTCGTTTACCATGAGAGAGAGTATGATGCGTCTTGTGGGGTCCTTGCCAGTTTTCCAGATCAGGACTAGACTAGAACTAGGGCAAACTGACTAGGACCCCACGAGCACCCCATTACAATTTCTGCAAGGTGCAATTATTATTTTTCGCCTATATATAATGGGTAAAACTATACTAATAATCGTTTATGCCCTTAATAAAAAATCTAGCTTAAATTTAAAAATAAATTATTTCTAATAAAAGAAATAATTTACTCTTATTAAATAAAATAATAAAAATAAATTTTGAAACACATTATAAGAATATATATATATATATATATACCCTTATTTGAGGGTAAACAACCCTTAAATGAATAAATTCTTAAATTAACACTTATTGAACTACAATTGAACTTGCCGCATCGTATAAGGGGTATACAATTTTTGGTCTGAGCGCAAATTGATCCTGACAATGTAAAAATTACAAATTTAAAAATATTTTTTGATATTATGCAATTAAAGGAACTATACTTGGTTCTATAAATGATGGTGTCTGATTAATGTCTCGTTGCCATGCAAAGTTATATATAGTGACTGCATTGTCGGTCAATCGCGTGACAAACCTCTCTATCTTGTCGCGGTTCAGATTTTATCCCATTCAGTAATCAAAAGACTCTAAAGAATGAATTGGCGATATTAAAGTTCAATCAGCACACATAAAGTTCACATATACAGTTTCTTTAAATCATACCGTTTTCACACAATCTCACATTTATGATGTATCTTACAGTTTCACACTATTTTGCAAAATAAACTCGACTCTGTACCGAAAACCTGTAATTCTAATTAATTATATGGTATATGGTATAAACCAACACTAATCACCCTTCGCATTCATAAGTTGCTAATTAAATAATTTAAACTACCCGGCCTCATAAAAACTTCACAGAAGAATTAAGGATTATGTTGTACCGCATTTACTCACATGGTATAAGATATTAGGAAATTGCTAAAAGTTTATAGGCTGTAAAGCAGAAATGCATAGGTTAAATGTTTTCTTATATAGAACCATTCTTTCTAAAGTCCTTATCGTTTCCTAGTCTAAGAATAGTTCTAATCTCTCCCTGCTCTCTCTTAGATAATGAACCAGATGTGTATTCACGTATGCACATCCGGGGACCGAGCCTAAACATGATATTTAAGAATGACTTTAAGGAATCTTAAAGGGATTCCAAGAAATTTTAAGTGATTCTAGAGAATTTAAAAGGATTTTACGAAATCTTACAAGATTTCAAAGATATCAAGATTTGAATAGAATTCGAGTGATTTTAATGAATTTCAGGGAATTTCAAGAGATTTTAAGAAATTTTACAAGATTTAAAAGATATCAAGATTTCAAAAAGATTTCCTAAAAGATTTCGTTAAAAAAAAACGCGATTTAAATAGAATTCAAGTAATGTTAAAGAATTTAAAAATAATTTCAACAGAATTCAAATGAATTTCAAGATTTTCAAATAATCAAACAATTGTATTAATAAGTATTCGAGAGATTTCAAGTGAACTTAAAGAGTTTTTAAGGAATTTCAAATAAACTCGTAAGAGTTTCAAGATTTTCATTTATTTAAAAATATTTTAAAATTAGTTCAAGAGATTTTAAAGATATTAAAACATTTCAAAGGACTTCAACAGAATATAAAAAATTTAAGGATTTTCAAGAAATGGGAGAGTTATCAAAGCATATATATGTGAAAAAAGGATTTCAAGATATTCCAAATGATTTTTAGGAATCTCAAAAAAAAAAAGTTTCAAGATTTTGAAGTAGTTTGAAAACGAAAAGTATTTTTGAATTCTTTAAAATCTGCTGAAATTTGTTGAAATCCTATTTGAAATTTTTTGAAATTCTTTAAGATCTTTTGAAATCCCTTTAAATCTCTACTTGTTAAAAATGATGAAAAAAATCATAAAATCTATTGTAATAATGATTTTCAACAAAAACCTATCGAAAGTTCTTAGAAATATGTCCGTGTTTGTCAACAATTAATTTTTAAATATATATGTAAATATAACCATCATTTTTAATTTTCTTCATAAATAACTAAATGTAGAAAATTTTGAGAATTCCCTATTTTTATCCTGATGTTTGATTTTGACGTAGAAAACTCTTCAAGGCCATGTTTCATTATCAACAGTATCCCAGTTTTATTACATAATTTTAAGGTGGGAATGCCAGTGTAAGATGGGTATTAATGAGTTATTACTACACACTATATTGTTTTCCCATAAATATCTAATTATATAAAAATATTTTTATTGAAAATAGAAATCCCAACCAGGTCCTGGTCAGAACGTACGCTTAGTCAAATGAGGCTAAGTGGGGCAATTTCTGCATGGGTTCTGATGTGAAGTTTCTACGCGGGTAGTTTAAATGATTTAATTAGCAACTTATGAATGCGAAGGGTGATTAGCCCTTATTTAATAAGGATGTATTAATATCATTACTCTCATATAATATACTTATACTTTTAATTAACTTAAAAGATTTATGCTTAAAAATGCCGAAATTGTTAATTTAAGAATTTATTCATTTAAGGGTTGTTTACCCCCAAATAAGGGTATATTCATATTACTATTGCCAAGTTTCATTCAAATCAGTCGGCTGATGTAAGTGCTTAAAGTAATAAAAATATCATTTTTGAGCGAAATTCAGGAGCTTATTTCACCCAATAAAACTCATTTTGGGAAGATAAGAAAAAGCATGTGTCTCTTAGTTTTTGATGCTCCATTACATAATTAAAGGAAAACAAAATCGGAGGCGGACACCTAAAAAACATTGCTTGTTAGATTTATATGTAAATGCAAAATTTCAAATGTGAAGGTCATGCGTTTACACACACAATTTTGCTATAGAGAAATAAAAGAACTCTTCGAAGGTTTTCTTCTGTCATTTCTCATCTTTAATACTGACTTCTGTTTGATAACACGATATTTCACAGAAAGATCTGAGTACAAGAAAGTACGAAGCAGTGAGAAAAAACCTCAAACTTGTGTGGATTGGAAATAAATCTTACGTTATCTTTCGGATTTAGCGGTGAACGGATTCACGAAGCCGCGAGTGAGCATTTCAGGGTTTTCATCATGTCACACACCAACACATGCAAAAAAAATTAGGTCAAATCGAACGATTCATCTTTTATTAATTTATTGGATATGTCAATATAAGATCGTGGTGTATGAAATTTAAAACAAAACATTCCCCTATTGGATAGTAATCTAATTTGTGCTTATTCCAACGTCTAATGTGTAATATATAAATATATTAATACATAGATATATACCTATAAATATGTATGTAATAAATATGACAGGGTGACCGAATTTTAAGGAAACCAGAGAAATATCAGGGTAAACAAAATTTTCAGAAAAATCAGAGAAATGGGAGGGAAAAGTCGAGTTATTATAGCTGTCGCAGGGGAAAGAGGAATTGATATATATATATATATATATAGAGTTTATTTGACAGATTTTAGAATATTCTTTGAGATTCTATATATATATATATATATATATATAGACTTCTAAAGACTTCAAGAAATTTCCAATTATTATAAGGGATTTTAAGAGGTTTCTATGAATTTTAAGGGATTTTTATGATTAACATTTTTTTTTCAATTTCGTGAAAGTTTAGGGAATTCAAAGAATTTGAAGGTATTGTAAAGTCACTGGTGGAATTTTAAAGGATTTTAAGTTTGTAAGAAGTTAAGACATTTTAAAAATTTTTTATTAATTTTAAGGGATTTGAATATTTCTCATAGAGGTTAAAAAAAATTCA
>JAUESI010023703.1:1806-15958 GCA_032275145.1 Synergus laeviventris | reverse complement strand
TTGTGAGTTTTAAAAGATTTTGTGAAACTTCAAAGGATTACATGAAATTTTAAGAGGTTTTGAGGAATTTTAAGTGATTTTATGCGCATTAAAAGTTTTTCGTGGAATTTTAAAGGATTTAGAAGATTTTCATATTTTTAAAAGACTTCGCAGAATCTTAGGAGATTTCAAAAGATTTTATGAATTTTTAAGAGATTTAAAGTGATGTTATGCGAAATTAAAAAAAAATTTCATATCACTATTTTGAAAATTTATTCGCATTTTGAATTATTTTCTGTCAGGGTTGGTCTGAAAGTCAGAGAGAAGTCATATGTTAGGGAAATGGAAAAATTGAATCTTGTTCCCACCCTGGTATTAGGAGAAAATATATCAATTTATAAAGATCAGAGTTTCAATACCCAATCTTGAATTCATTTTTTGTTTCTCGTACGTATTACTAGTCGTTAAAAGTTTCTTTAGCTAATCGAAAGACGACTTGTCGGACTTTAACACAGATTTTCGAAGCTATAGACGAGAAAAGATCTACATTATTACTTGAAATTGTAACACGTCTCGAAGCTTTAGAAACTTGCAATCACGTTTGCAACTTTAAAAAAACATGTTATATTGGATGACTTTCTGAATCTGGACAAAGTTTTCACATACAAAATGATCGATACGAACGTCGGATTTGAAAACTTTAGCAGAAAATTGATTTTTACATTCTCATCAGAGAATGTATTAGATTTGTGAAAAATGTGACCCATCCCCCACCGTTTTTGTAAAATATCCACGTTTGGAGACCCCCTGAACCCAAAAAACATGTTTTTCTCTATCCTATGAGATAGAGAAACTTTTATCTAGCCTAAGCCTATTGCGGAACAACTATACATTCGCCCATCATGGGATAGAGAAAAATATTATTTCTCATACACACACGGTGGAAAAATTAAACTAGCGGAAGTTCCATTTTTCCCCCTTGTAAGAAAATGCACTACATATTTATGAATATGTCTGTCTGTCTGTAGATTTTAGTTTATTACCACGATAACGCTCGAAAGATTTGACAGATTGGATTGGCTTTTGGTATACTCGTTTGGTGTTCTCTAAAATGAAGGTCAAGTTCATCAGCCAGCCATTTTGGATAAAAACTCAAAAACTAGGCGCATTTTCAAAATTTTTCATAACAATTTTTTTTTAATTTACAAATTCCATGAATGGACATTCATAGTATTTAGAAATTTGAATAATTTATTTTGTTATGAATTTTTTAGATAAAAAAAAATGTCAAACATTTCGAAAATTAAAAAAAACTTTTCCTTGTGTTCTTCTCGGTTCATATATATTACTTTTAGTGCAAAAAGAACATGTAGGCTCTTGCATTAATTGTTTGATCGGCTTCGGGTGCGCCACCGCAAATTACATACAAGGAAAAGGGAATAGACGCATACCATTATCAAGACGTCCGTATTAGAACCGCAAGACTTCGCCTAAGCCCTTGGAAAAATCACAAAATATTGTTTTCCTTCTAAATAGATATTTACTTTCTACTAATAAAAAGATCTTAAGATATATACCATATATATATAAAATGTCTTTATTTCGCGTTATACTTTGCAAGTTATACTATAATATATATACTATTCTAGAATCACTTTACACTCGTGTGCAATTTTCGTATAAATTCTGAGGCGGTACTTGTATGCTGCTATACATTTTATTACACCCTAGAAAGATAGAATTTTATCTGCACAGGAAAAACAAAGTGTGCTATTTTAACACTGGTGACCAGTGCTGGCTTTTGGGTAGGGCTTTCTATTAATTTCTAAAAAAAAGATTCTACATATACATATATATCTTGAAAATATGGAAGGCGTTGTTTTTGAAAACCTGATTCGTTTTTTATTCTCTTTGTCAAATCGAATGCTATCAAAAAAGGTCGCATACAGACAGAGAATATAATTTCTAAGAAATTTATTGAAATTTTAGGAATATTAAAGAATTTAATAGTATTTACAGGAAATTTATGAAATGTATTATTATTCTCAGATATTTTTGGTGTTTTTCCGAAAAGGGTCCATCAAATTTTCTTAAAACTGCGTATATCTATGTATTTTGATGCGCTAGTTACAAATATCATAGTGAAAACTGGCGACTAGTTGATTTTTATGGTGAAATCATGAAAAAACCATAAAGAACCATGATTTTTTGCGTTTATTTCAGCTAATCTGCAAAAATTTTTAAAATGTTTCTAACAAAGGTTGTAGATCTCGGCAAAATACATATTTTTTGTCCTAAGCATTTTTTTCTACGAGTGATAGTTTCTGAGAAAATCAGTGCATGGTACATCGCTTTATTCCCTTTATTTCTCTTTATCATTTACCTTTACCATTTCCGTTTACCATTTCCTTCTGTCAGGGCCGAAGTTACCCTCAATGCCGCCCTGGAGCATTGTCCCACGTCGCCCCTAGATGTAAATTCAGGCTTGGGTAGGTTGTCAGCTGTCTGCCTTATAGCCCCAATTTGATTTTCTGTCACCCTTTTTGATATTTAAAATATTAACTTCTTTTTAAAATAAAAACTTTTATACTTGAAGAAAATTTATTAGAACTAATTTCAGCGATCCAAAAGTATAATCTAGTAAATGACATTTGTTATATAACAAATGTCACTTACTAGATTATAAGTTACTTTTTGAAAGCAGATTTTTTCACTATTTATATTTACTAAAAAACTATTTCTACGAAATTACCTATGCAAGTAATTAGAAATTTTTGCTGGTTTATATGAATTTTAAGAGATTTTTAACAGTATTTTAAGGAATTCTATGTGATTTAAAATTTTATTTCAAAATTTTAAGAGATTTTTTCTGTGTGAGTCGAGTAAAAGAAATAATACCTGAAATGTAATACTGCTTGTATGAATTTTTTCTTAACTTCGTCCCGACGTTAATGCATCTTTTGTTGAATTTCTGATTATACTGATACTAATATACCTATTGTATTTTATTTTTATCGAGATGGGCGATACAAGGAAAACTCTTTGAAAGAATATATGATATCACGAATAAAAAAGAAATGTCGTTCTTTTTATGTACCTTCTCGGAAGGATATTATTCTCAGAAATCCAACATGAGACCACTCAAAAAAAAAATCCTCGTTATTCTAACCAGAAAATAATGTTAAATATGCCCTTATACTATCTACTTTAGTTCGAAGTATTAGGAGTTTCTGGCAGACCGTCTTGTTATTTTAATCAGATTTTTTTGGTAAATGTAACAATAATTTATAGTAAGAATAATTATGGATTTTTTACTGATAATTTTTCTGGTTTAACATTCTGGCCAATATAACCAGATATTCGTAGCGGGTCTTGAAACATCGAGATTTTATTTGAAATAAGAAAAAGTCATTTTTCACACAAAATCAATACCGGCCTTCTCATTTGATGATAATGAAAAAATCTAACACTCTGTTTTTAATTTGTTGAGAATGAAGATTAAATTTTTCAAAAACAGAAGCTGTCACTATACCCCAGAATAAAAAATGTATTATTATTTTGAAGCCCTGGCGAAAGTCTCGGATTGGGAATTTATTCCGTATTAATCAATCCGAATCCTTCAATCAGAATGACTCCATATGATCCGGATTGAAAAGTTCCTTAGATTAGATTGGAATGCAACTGTTTGAATTTGTTAGAAATTCCAGAATGATTCGGATTGGTTCGTAATGAATTTCCTATCCGAAACTTTCGCCAGGGAAACGTGGACCTTTGACATTTGAAAATAGCAGATGCACTTTTCGCTAGAATTATTTATACTGTTAAAATTAAAAATACACTAAATAACTCGCGAGCGTTCGAAAAATAGAAATAATTTATGACAAAATATCATTATACGTCCAGCGTCAAAAGCAAACTAAAGTAGAAATCTAGTATTATACAAGATCGCGCAACATCTTTTATTACCATGATTATATATTATTAGATTAGATTCCATGGATGAGGGCCCCTCTAGTGGGCCCTTCAGACGTGCAGACTAATGCCTATTGTGCCATTTCCTTATTTTCTGAAGGTAGCTAGCCCCCCCCACTCCAGTTCTTCTTGAGAAGCCTAGAATGTCGCCGCGCCGCGCCGGCAGGCAGCGCCCTTATTAACTTATTTCCTCTGGTTCCAGCACAGCTACCCGCAGGGTTTGTTGTCTGCACCGAACCAAAGTCATACATTCACCTAGTACGTGCCGGGTACACCAGCTCCATCTGGTACTTATAGTAATTCAAATATCTGCACCATTATCCTTATATCTTTGTTGCACCAGTCAAGGCGCATATCCCATATTCATCGAGGATGGCTTTAGCCTGTCTGCTACATCCCTTTACTTGAGCTCAGTATTTTTTGTGCTGCCGCACTACCCAGTTCTTGATGTCCGGCTTGGTGCAGTAGGGTGTCAAGCCTTGAATAGATTCTGGACCAATGGGTCTACCTCCTCCTCTCTTTGTCAGCTTATCAGCTTTCTCGTTGTCCTTGATCACTGTATGTCCAGAGATACATAATAGGGCCACCTTATTGTTTTCCGCTAGATGGTCTAGTGTCTTTTTGCACTCCCATACGTGAATCGAAGTGATTTCTGGTTTCCTAACCGCTTTAATCATCGCCTGGCTGTCTCTTACCTCAGAGTTTGTAAGGCCTTAAATAAATGGGCCTTCCTCTTCAAGATCACGAAGTCATCCGCGTAATCTTGACCAAAAAAACCTTCATTGTTTAGATCTTCAAGGAGGCCATGCACGACGAAGCACCACATAATGGTCGATAAAACTTCCATGTGGACAGCCCCTGGATGCCGTTTCTCCCATGTTTCTCCGACCCTACTGCATCTCTATCCCGTTGAGAGGCGCGTGTATTGCAGCATACTCTGAATGCAGTCTCGGTAGAAAAGCTTATGAGAATAACTGAAAGAGATTATAATAGGTTAAAATAGAAAAACTCTGGAAATGAACAAATAATAAAACATATTCGTTTCATCTCTTGACACATTGAAATGTAGTACAAGGTACCCTCGCGTCAAATTATGTGAAACATAATATAAATCTGAAATGTGCAATGTACATGCAATGATTAAATAAATTAATTAAAATACTAAAACTGATAAAGCCCGCTGCATAAAATTGATCACCTTCCTCTCGATTTAGAAGAAGATGGTGTGCTAAGAAAGTTAAAAACATTTAAATCAAAAAAAATTTATAGTAGGTGCCTCTGGTGTGTATTTACGAAGTCATTTTACGGTTATAAGTCTAGGACGAGTATCACAACAGGCAGAGCCATAATGAATTTCAGCCCACACATGTCACACGATATGGCACCATCGTTACTTTTATTTATTTTACATGTGAAAAATAACATGGGCGTATTTTTCTTGATAATCGTTGGAAACCTTCCTGAGCACTTTTTCCGCGAATTAATGGGTGCCATAATTCACTTTCAACACAGATAAAAAATCATGTACTATCTAGTTTAAACTATGTTGAAGTTAAATTCAAAACAAATATTTATTTTTGGCTTAAACGACCAATTAAAACTATATTTAAAGATTTTTAAATTATATCTTTCTGTATCCTCCGCCTCTCTTCGCCAATAATTTTATATCTTCCACTTATCCACGCCAATATTATATTCTTATATTCTCCACCTATCCATAAAATGAATCTTTTTCTGACCCTTTTGCAATTTGCTGTCGCACCTATCAATTTGTACAATCATTTCAATCTTTGTCCATCTCACTTGAAGTTATACCGCAAGTCTATCCTGGTACAATCATTTCAATCCTTCTCTATCATACAATACCTTTCTATCCATGTCTATCCTTAATCTAAGCATCTCCATACTTTTTCATCCTTTTTACAATCTACGAGGAAGCGTATCCTTTTCAATCCATACCTTTCTATCCACATCCATCGTTTTATAATAATTTTAATCCTTTTCTGAAAAAAATCTGTTGAATCTACACAATCAATCTGCTGAAATAGGGACAGCAGATTTTTACATTATCATCACAGAAGGTATTAGATTTATGTAAAATTTAACCCACGCCCCCGTTTTCGTTAAATGTCTTCGTTTTGAGACCCTCTGAACCCAAAAAACATGCTTTTACGAATGCGTATGTCTATCTAGAGATTTTAGGTCCTTAGCACAATAACAATCGAAAGAATTGACCGATTGGATTGACCTTTCGTAAACACTTTTAGTGTCCTAAAATGAAGGTCAAGTTAGTTTGCCAGACATTTTGTATAAAAACTCGAAAAGTAGGCAAATTTTGAAATGCTATACGTCCCGTCAGCAAGTGTACAATGTACATATAAAATCTGTAAATTCTACTAATAAAATTGATAGAATTTACAAATTTTTTATGGATTAAAACATAAAAATAAATGTCTTAAAAACAATTATTAATTAAGAAGATGGTTGATTCACAGATATAACATATTACGGATATATACTTGTAGCTAATCGATATTTGTAAATTTTAACGCTTATATAACAAATAAGATTCCGCATAAACGGCCAACAAACAAATTTTTTGAGATAACAAAATAATATTGTTTTAAAAATAACAAAAAGCTGAACAAAATCATTTTTTTCTCAGTATGCGCATCCAATATTGGGTGAAAGTTTCAGACGTCTAGTCGGCCAGATTTTTTTCACATATTTTGTAATGAAAATGTATTAACAAATCTACCCGCTTCGTGGGAATATTCGCATAACACGTAGCGTTTTTATCCAAAATGGCTGTCTAACGAACTTGACGTTCATATTTTAGGACACTATAAGAGTATACCAAAGGTCAATTCAATCGATCAATTCTTTCGAAAGTTATCGTGCTAGCAAACTAAGATCTACCTGTACAGACAGACAGAAAAATTCGTGAAAACATGTTTTTTCGGTTCAGGGAGTCTCAAAATGTGAGCACGTGATAAAAACCCGGGGGGGGTCAAATTTTTTACAAATCTAATGCATTGTTGATGAGAATGTAAAAAAGCACATTTACACATTTTTTTCGAGTCCTAAAGGACAATTTTGTTTGAACTTTGTTAGCTTGATCCCTCAATTTTTAATATCGACTCCGATCATCCTGTCAATATGTGTATGAGAGACAAACACGAGGCACAATAAAATACACTATACAGATATTGATAGGATGGTTGGTGTCGGGGTGTGTTGAGATTTACTTAATTATAGTTGAAACCTCTGCCATAAATCATATTCTCACCCAAGTTCTTAAGAGCCCGTTTATATATAATCCTATAGTTCATCAGTTGACCAAACCATATAACTAAACTTAGGAATTTTATATCTTTATTGCAATAAGCCTGATCACCTTCTTTCTCTAGGCCTTAAGTGTTATTACGGTAAACCTTGTTCATTTAAAGCTCAAACTGTACCTCTAGGCGTTAAGATTTGATTGTGATAATTCTAGTCTATGTAGAACATAAATTGTACACCCTGCACTTTTTGGGTCCTGGGCCTCCGCCCCCACCTTCAATTTGTATCTGACCTGTGTCATCAGTCGAGTTATAAACAGCAGACCAGAAGGTTCTGATAAGAATATCGTTAGAATCAACTATGTATTTTAATATAGTGTGGTAATACACTAATAAAAAACATTAAAACAACTCGCTCGACTCAATAACACATGAAATCACAACAGGGTGAAAATCCCTATTGAAAAAATTCTCGAGGAATTACACGCGTATTTCCTCGAGTGAATTTTGGACTAAATTCTAATATCTTTGATAAAATTCTCGTGTATTTCCACGTCGAATTACTCGTGTTTTTACGTATGGAATTTCTCGTGTTTTCACGCGAGGATTTTCTCAAGGAATAGAACAATGAATTAAACTGCGAAACACATCACTCGATTTCTGTATACAAATTCTTGTGTATATCCGCCAGAGAAATTATTTCACTAAATTAAGCTAAACTAACATTGAAGTTCTAATTTTTTTATCTGGAAGATAATAAAGTCAAAATAGTATCCTCTTCTCATTTCTACGTAAATATGAATTAAATGTGCAAAAAAAAATGAACTGGCATAGTTTAACGTGATGAGAAACAAACTATGGCTTGTACAATGTACATTGTACATGTATGGCTATGGCTTGAACTCTGCGGACTTTGGTTCTGTTTTTTCCGTACATGTGAATCAAGGGTTCCCTTAATCCAATTGTTGTACACTGGATTACCTATGAACATATATAAACATCAGGATATTTCTCAGTTCGAACTGTTGAACTCCAAGCATGAATACCAATCAGTGTATGATTCAGAATTAAAGGATTACCAGAATCACGATGGCTACAGCGTTTCCTTTTAAAACGGTTATTAAGTGCATATGTTTTTTGTTAGAATTGTTTTATTTCTCCTTCTGTATACTCGTTTTGACAATGCTGAAAGCTGATTATCGGCACCGTAATTGATCGTAAACTCTCAGGAAATTATACGCTTCCTTTTCTGAAATTGTAAGAGAGATGATGAATAAGAGACGGAGAAGAAATGGTCTTTAATTTAATCTTGATTTGATTTTTCTTTGTGTATTATATGTAAAAAGAAATTGAAACTTCATTTGGCAAAAATTTCTTGAAGTTTTAGTTTTTGAGTTATGAAATGATTAAGCTGGACCAATCAGTGACCGCCGACTCTCATATCAGAGTGGGGATACTGATAAGAGAATCGGCGGTCACTAACTCAGCGATGGGCTCCCGCTCACGCACGCACGACAGTCTATGCGACGCCCCTGATTGGTCCAGCTGAATCATAACATAACTCAAAAGAAAAACTTCAACAAATTTTTGCCAAAGGAAGTTTCGATTTCTATTAATTATTCACTTACTAGCTATTTTTTTTAAATTCATGACAAGTATATTTATTGAGGATATAATTTCACTTACCATTATTGTCTTTTACATCAATTCTCACAATTCCTGGTGAACATATGCCCCAAAAAGTCAAAAGAGTCAAATGCATTTTCTCTGGTGAACAAATTTGAATTTATTCAGTAGTCACAAAGAACACAAATGTAGTTTGAAGAAACAGCCAGCAGTGACCCTCTATTTTATAACGGCCAGCTTTTTATGACAGCTCAATGATTATAGTATCGATAACTCTGTACTTTAATGCTTCACAATATAATAAATATGATTTAAATCCAGAAATACCGGAAATGGTGCAAACTTTACATGATTATTTGTTTACTGAATTGTGAATATAATAAATTATTTCACTAAACTAAGCTAAAGTAAGCCTGAATCTTATTCCTGAAGTTCTGATTTTTCTTCAAGAAGAGAATGAAGTCAAAAATAGTATCCTCTTCTCATTTCTACGGAAAGATGAATTAAATCTGTAACAAAAATGAAGTGCCATATAGTTAAACGTGATGAACAACAAACAGATTAATGTCTACATCTTAAACTCCAAGAACTTTGGTTCTGTTATTTCCCTACATGTGAGACAAGGCTTCTCTTAATCTGGTTGTTGTATCTTGGATTGACCATGAACATATTAAAAATCGGGATATTTCTCAGGATCCTCTCTTGCATTCTAACTGTAAACACCAAACAGTTTATGACGCATAACTAAAGGATTACCAGAATCACCAAAGCTACATCGCTTCGTCTTTAGGTGGTCATAACATAAGTGCATATATAGTATCGTGTAACTCATAGTATTGGATAAATGAATTTGTGCAATGTAAGGGGCATCTCAAAATTCACTGGTATGAGTAATATCAATTAACCGTTTCTCGCGGATGAGAATATCTGATATTTCTTCTAAAAATAAGATTAATTATTCTCTAATAGCGTTTTTTTAAATATTCATAACAAGTATATTTATTAAGGATATAGTTTCACTTACTATTATTTACTTCCACATACATTTCAGTAATTCATTGTGAGCATATGCCGTATAAAATGAAAAGAGTCCAATGTATTTTTCCTGAGATTTCACAAAGAAATTTCAACACTTTAGGTGCATAAATTCGATTTTATTTAGTAGTGACAAGGAATACAAGAGTAATTTGAAGACAGTTCAAATATAGTACTGTCTCTGCGTACTCGTAGGATGATGGTTCTACCGGTTTTGGTGTTTTTGATGGTCCTGTTAGTTCTGGAGGTTTTGTAAATGTGAAACAATGCTGTACATGATTCAGTTTCTATATTCATAATTAAGCATCCTCATATATATGGTAAACATCGGGATAAGCTTTCGTTTTTTAAACTCCAACCGAGAACACCAAAAATTTTACCGTTCACAACTATAAAGGTACATTGGAATCTCCAAAGCTACAGCGTTTTCTTCTAAAATTGTCAAAACTACGAATATTTTTACTTGTAATGGTTTTTCACCGTCGATAGAAATGTTAACACTGTTCAAGGACTTATTATCGGTACTTTGATTGATCGTAATTTGGAGGTACTCATGTCTATTGCTGAAAAAGTGAGAGAACATAAGTTTTAGATTAGGCAGATAAAAAATGTATATTTGCGCGCATGTAATTTAGAATCAAATTAGAGGAAAAATAAAGGAAAATTGTGATGTGTACGCATATTCATTTTTTGCTGAACCAGACAAAATGTGGAGCGTCGATAAGCGCTCAATCCATAAACGCAGTGTATCAGAAGTTATCACAATTTCAGGTGATAGTATACTACCCGGCACAATACATACGTTCACTTACTACAATTTGTATAGCATAGTACGGGGCATCTTCAATTATCTCTATGGTTGGTTCCCACCCAGTGTATTATCAATTATAAGTCTTTTTCGGATTAGAGAGTTTGCTGATTCTTCTAGACGTATGACTAATTACTCTCTGATCAATATTACTTTTTGAATACTCATTATATCACTTTCATTACAAATAGATATATTTATTGAGGCTAAAATTTCACTTACGTTCTTTAGTTCACTTAATTTTTATTCTTTAAAAGTCCCTGTAATTTTTTCTAGACAAAATGGCATTTTGCACAGGAGCATTACTAGCTCGGATGCTGAAATTCGACCTGTTTCACTTGTTGCAGGAGAAACGAGAATAATTTGAAGAGTATTTGAATATTGAAGCTTACTATTTGTACATAATTTAATAAATTGCATGCAGGTTTATAATTTGACAAGAAAATAATTTCGGGCCTTATTTATTTTTCAGATATATTCGTAAAACATGTTTTTGGATTCAGGTGATCACAAAACGTGGACATTTGACAAAAACGGGAGGGGGGGGGTCAACTTTTACACAAATATAATTCCTTCTCTGATGGGAATGTAATTATATCTTCTCCTTATTTCTACTGAAATATGAACCAAATTTTGACTACTGTTTATGTGGTTGCATTTCATGTATAGTTAATCAAATGAGAACTACTCAGTTAAGTAAATGATGTGCTTGGCTATATATAGATATTTCTTTTCACCGCCTATATTAATTATTCTGTGTGTAACTGGTAACTTATAGCTCTCCTATATTTGATTGCATCCCCAACCTGCAACAGTAATATGTCCTTCTATTGGTCTTTTAGGTGAATGGATTACATCGCAAGATAAGGTAATCCCAATATCGGCCATTAATATGACTTGGGTCTTCTATTTTTCTTGTTATACTGTGATGTATCCCTTCATTTACATATATGATGAACCGGCCGGAGTAAACGGTATATGACGGCAATGGCAACTCATGAACACAGTGAGCAGAAGTTATATAATAAGATCAGACATCAGAATACTAGCTGTGCACTCCATATGACCATATGCTGAAATTTCTACAATATAGAGGGCACTCTAAATATTCACTGATTGGTTTCCATCAGGCGTAGTATCACTTATGCGTTTCATGAGAATTTTAATATCCGATGATTTTTCTAGAAATATAATTAACTAATCAGTATCAGTTTGATTGTGTGTAAGTTTATTTATTAAGAGTACCACTTTACTTATTATTGTTTTCTTCTATGAACGTTCCAATAACGTCTTAATCCACAGAAAACTAAATATTTCAAATAATGTTCGACTGTGTTAAATCGTTACTTTCAAGGGGAGAATAATTTGAAGACTGAGATATACTTTATGTGAAAAGAGAAAGTTATGTATTTACTTAAGGACGCTGGAAAAACTGGACTTAGAAAATTTGTTTAGTGCCCATTTTTTCCTCGGGGAAATCTATAATGAAGTATACTTTGTTCGGAAATCGGTTAACAAAGAGTTTTGTCAAGAATTCTCTTCTCGTATGGCTGATTAATGGGCTTTTCAATAAGGATAATTAATAGACTTGACTAATAAAACTGTCGGTTTAAGGCGATTAAAATAGAATCAGGGATAAAGAGATGAGATGAAGTTTTAGGGTGGAAAAAAGAAGAGTCAGGGCCTACATTTGAGGACGTTAATATTCGACTAATGAAACTGCAAACAAGGGTGCCACACTTTATGACTTGCCGCCTCACTAAATCCAGTATTTAGAAAAGCTTTCGCCTAATTCATAATCTTTAGAATTGATTTGAAAAACATTTTTCTAATTAACGACAATTTGTTTCTATCATATATGTATCAACAAAAGAAAAATTTCTACTTATTATAACATAGTTGAGGCGGTATGTTTATATTATGCGCCTATTTTTTCAATGTAAATTTGAATGAATGAATGATTCGAATTTTGACCATCAACCACCTTACCTAAATTAATAAGATTATTAAAAACCGAGGTGACTATAGCGAGAGTGTCTCGACAGGGAGATCATATTATTCGACAGATTCTCGTCTAGTAGGCATTATTTCGCGTCACACTCTCGTACTCAGAGTGATCTGAGAGGTAATTTTCATCCCTTATCAGTTTCTCAATTATATTTCAGTTAAATAAGGTGATCGGTTGTGTTTATACATTGTGTGTGTGTGTTGCTTTGTTTTGCTACGTTTCATCTTATTTATGACAATTGATATTCTCACATAATGTACGAGCAACGAGGCAGGATTGATGGATTTGAACGATTTGAATATGCATGGGTGCCCAAAATCTCGTGCCAACACTCGGAATTGCAATCATCGTCACATAATCGTGGCATCTCCTCCTGTCACTCTACATTAGAATTTCGTAACGTGAGTCCATATCGCTCCAGTGTATTCTATTTCATTGTCTTCGCCCCGTTGGCGAACAGCTGATTGAATTATTATATTTTATCTGTCATATATTATACCCCATAGATCTTTTATATCACCTATTGCAAAATGTATGTCGTGTTATTCATGTTTGTATGTATTTTTTGAATTTTATTGAATTTGAGTTCTTTATTTGATTGTTAATTTATGTTTCTCAAGTGATATTCGATTAATAACGGTTTCCACTGCAATTTCTTAATACAACGTGTATACTTTGCTTTCCTTTATGTATCTATTGACCATCTATTACTTTTATCAATTTATCCTGAACAAATTCGTAGACTATTAAATTAAACTTTTTCTTCACAAACACAAATTTACTAGTCATGGATAAGCAAATGTAGTCACCTAAAAGGCGTGGTTACATAGTTAATAGTACATATTTCTTTATAATGGAGCAAACAATAAAAGAAAATTAATTGTTGCAGAAACACATAGTCGTATTTTGAAATTCTTCGTCTCAAATTCGGAGACAATATCAGCTTTAGTATCATCAAGAAGTGTCAATCATCTTAAAAAAGTATTTTCTCCACGATCTCTTTTTCTTCATGCGATTTAAATCTAAAGCAATTCACATTTCATTGCAGACAATCGGTTTTACAGTTTCGGATAACAACTTCTTGCCGAAAAACCAAAATCCCCAATTAAAAATATAGCGAACAAATAATTTCGCGAATAATAATAATAATAATAAAGAAAATTTTTATTAACGAAAGTATAAAATTACTGAAATTTCAAATTCACGAAAATGTAAAATACCCGAATCCAGAATGTTTATCTAAAATTTGATCCAGAATTTTCGTCAAATATTTTTAAGAGAAATTTGAACAAATATCTTGCAGAAATTTGAACACAAGATCTAAAAATTTTTTTACTTTTAAAAAGAAATGTTGTTTTTATTTCCGGAAATTCGAGAATTTGAATTATTTTTTCGGTATTTTTTCATAATACGGGATTCTGCTACCGGCTCGTACCAATTATG
>JAUESI010023469.1:25744-36551 GCA_032275145.1 Synergus laeviventris | reverse complement strand
GAAATGGCAAAGGGCAATCATGGTTAATATAAATAGTAAAGGAAAATGGTAAAGAGATATGGTAAACGGAAGTGGTAAAGGGATATGTGAAAGGGAAATGGTAAAGGAAAATCATGGTTAAAATAAATCGTAAGGTAAAATGGTAAAGAGATATGTGAGAAGGAAATGATAAAGAGGAATCATAGTTAAAATAAGTGGTAAAGGAAAATGGTAAATAGATATGGTAAACGGAAATGGTGAAAGGAAATGGTAAAGGGAAATTGTAAAACGAAATGGCAAAGGAAAATCATGGTTAAAATAAATAGTAAAGGAAAATGGTAAAGAGATATGGTAAACGGAAATGGTAAAGGGAAATGACAAAGGTAAAATGTAAAGGAAATGATAAAGGGAATTTGTAAATGGAAATTTTAAAGAGAAATGTCAAAGGAAAATCATGGTAAAAGAAAATGGTAAAGAGATATGGTAAACGGATATGGTAAAGAGATATGTGAGAGGGAAATGGTAAAGAGGAATCATAGTTAAAATAAGTGGTAAAGGAAAATGGTAAATAGATATGGTAAACGGAAATGGTAAAAGGAAATGATACAGGGAAATTGTAAAGCGAAATGGCAAAGGAAAATCATGGTTAAAATAAATAGTAAAGGAAAATGGTAAAGAGATATGGTAAACGGAAATAGTAAAGGGAAATAGCAAAGAAAAAATGTAAAGGAAATGATAAAGGGAAATTGTAAATGGAAATGGCAAAGGAAAATCATGGTAAAAGGAAATGGTAAAGATATATGGTAAACGGAAATGGTAATGGGATGTGTGAGGGGGAAATGGTAAAGGGGAATCATAGTTAAAATAAGTGGTAAAGGAAAATGGTAAATAGATATTGTAAATGGAAATGGTGAAAGGAAATGGTAAAGGGATATTTGAAAGGAAATGGTAAAGGGAAATCATGTTTAAAATAAATGGTAAGATAAAATGGTAAAGAGAAATGGTAAACGGAAATGTTAAAGGGAAATGGCAAAGGAAAAATGTAAAGGAAATGATAAAGGGAAATTGTGAATGGAAATGGCATATTGGCTGATTTTTATGGTTTTTCTATGGTTTCATCATGAAAATCCACTAGTCTCCAATGTTTGCCATCATATTCGTAATCAGCGCATCAAAATACAAAAGTGTACCAAGTTTCAAGGAAATCGGAGGTGGACCCTTTTCAGAAGTACATACACCTAAAAAGTTAAACTCGATGATAGTTTTGAATGTTGACATCATTATTTTCTTTTCTTATAAAAATGACTAACAATAGCAAGATTGAAAATAAAAGCAATGATACATATATATTAAAAATTGTAATATTATAAGTAAATGGGTTTAAATTCAATAAGGATTTGAATTAATAAATTCTCCTTTGTCTTCATTCTTCAAATATTTGAAATCCTTAATCGACTAAGCATGTCGAAAATACTCGATCCAATCCGTAGGACGTGACGTGACTTGAACAACTGTAAGCTTAACCGATTCTCCAAACGGAATCAATGGATTACTGACTGGGATAAAAGAACAGTTCAATTTTACGGATATAAGTTTTTTTTTTATCAAGTCGTGCCAGGTATGTGCGAAAAAGAAAATCTATTGTGTATCAGAGCTTAAATTTCAGCTTATTGAGAATAATAAAACCCGGCTAAAAAACCTAAGTATACCAGTGCCAAAGCATCTGGGCAATTTTAGAATATTGTCATTGTTAATTAATACAGTTTCTAAAAATAATGTTTGCAAATAAATGAAGATGGAATCTTTTAAGATAGAAATAAATAAGTAAAGTTAATAAAATTCTGGAAAAATTGCATCACTGAAATTCCAGTGATTTTTAGTAACTCCTTTCTTACAATTTCAATCCGTGAAAATTCACTGATTCAAGTTTAAAGAGCGGGCGATAATAAAAGATTTCGCTTCCTTTATTTTAGAAAACCTGGTTGGAAATAAATTTCTCATTTGAGGAAAATTGAACGAAAGGTCGAATGAGGTTTCCTCGCAGCACCCTATTTTTTTCATTTGTCTTTTATTATTATATAAAATACGAAAGGAAAAGAAAGATTAGCTTTCAAGAGACTCTTGCAGGTATATTGCGTGAACATTATTCATGGTGTGAAGAGAAACTACCCTGCCATGTATCTGGTGTGGTTAGATCCTTGTAAAATTTTATGAGATATCGTAAGATTCGAAGTTTACATAGGTCAATGAATCTTCGAATGGTGCGTATTTAACAAAGTTATGATTGTTATCACTATCCGATAGAAATGATAAAGCAAACTCTAAATGAAAAATAATGATAAATTTCAAAATTAATTGAAGTAATACAATATTTGTTATAGCGTTCGTGAACCTGAAACTCGATTTAAAATATAATTCTTTACGCGATCATATACCGAGTTAAATTTTTAACTAAAATTTTCTAATATTCATATAGATATATATAAACAATAGTTTTATTTTCTAAAGCTCTATGAAGTAGAACGATCTTTAGAAAAAAATAACTATATTAAAAACTCCGTGAATATGGCAGAGCTAAAGTAAAATTTCAAAGGTACATAATAAAATTCTCAAATAATCTTATAAAAGCTTCAAAGGAGAAATTAAATCATACTCTTCATTTATTTGCTCGAGCGTTAATTGGTCTCAGCGAGAAGTTATCGCTTTTCCCGACTAAAATGATAATCCTTTAAAAGTTTTGGAAGTAAAAAATCATGCTGCAATAAATTTCTGGTAAATATACTTCTTTTCGTAAATCCTCTTTTTGTTCTTGAATTTTCTTTGATGGATTAACAGTTTGTTTGAGAAATAAAGGAAGATAAAGAAGGAAGTTGAAGAAAGGGGGTGAGAAAAAAAAAGGAGTTTGATACTTCACCTTTCTGGATGGGTGCTTGGAACTTTTACGTTAACGTTATCGAGCTTAAAATAAAAGAAAAAATCTAATACCTTCTCTGATGAGAATGTAAAAATAATAGGAAAAAAGGAAAGAGAGCCAGAAAACTCGACAATGCCTCTTGTTATATAGGATATTAATTAAAAGGAGCGATCGCTGTGTTCAGAGCAGCGACGTGCAAACAAACATGTCATTAACAACATGTCCCTTCTGTTTGCTTATTTATGCTTCAAAACACCATACCTATATATACTAACCAGGCCCCACAATTGTCGATTTTGTCATGCGATTCGTTGATTCAGAGCACAATTAAATTTATAACTTCAATCAGTGTTTAGAGGATTAACATAATTCGCCATTGAATGACGTATGTAATGGTTCATCATAAAAAATTTAGTCTTCCTCTTAAACTATTTTTTAGAGGATAACTGGGCTATTCAGGACAATTTTTATTATTATTTAATATGACGAATACAGGGGTGTTTTTTTTAAGGTAAAAAAAGCATTATTGTTTCCTCATAAAGCAAGCTTTGTAGTGGTGACAAAATCCAGTTTCCAAACTGTTGTATGTCAAGCTTTTTAACGATTCTGCAATATCTAGAAATCGCGTAAACATAAATTGATAAGAACTTATTCCACTATATACCAAGTTGAATTCTTTACAAGCGTTTAACAAAATATTTAATTTTACATGTTTTATGTACTTTTATAATTTTAGTAAAATATACTTTTCGACTATAAGTGCTCAAATAATTAAAATTCAAAGCTGATATACATAGAAAAAAGGTTGCTTGTGTCAAGACGAATCGATTGACCTAATGATTAATTCATTAAATTAAAAAGTAAGGAAGTTATGGATATTTGTAATTATGAAAATTTTCGTAAAAGGTTTCTTATGTCATAAAAAATCAAATATGAATGATGAGATCAAATTTTCTACTGAAATATATTAATTTTAAAAAAATATTTATTTTTAAATAAACAAAATTTTTTCACGTCAAAATCTAACATCAGGAAAAATAGGGTTTTATATTTATTTATATATATATAATTTTTATTAACTAGAGATTTTAAGAGATTGCAAAAGATAACAAGAGTTTTTAAGTGATCTGAAAGTATTTCAAAAGATTTTAAATCGATTAAGGGTTTCAACAAATTTGAGTAGATTTCAAGATATTTAACATATTTTAAAAAATTCAAAAAATTTTTTTGTTATCAAACTTCTTCAAAATCTTGAAAGTGTTTGCATTTTTTGAAATTCCTTAAAATCACTGGAAATCTCTTGAAATCCTTTCACATTCTTTGATGACTCTTGAAAATTCAATTTTATAGTCTTTAAAATTTTATTGAAATTTTTTAATATCATTAAAAACCTGGTACAATATTTACAAATATTTTAAAATAATTGAAAATCCTCAAATTATTTGAGGTAATTTTAAAATTCTTTAAAAATTTTTTAAATCACCCGCACTTTAAATCTCTTTAAATGGATTTTAATTCTTTCAAGTCTCCTTAAGCTCTTTCTTAAAATTCTTTTAAATTATACTTGAAATTTCCTAGAATCGCCTTAAATACTTTATTATCATTTTAAATCTTTTGAAAATCCTTTAAAATTCTGCAATATCATTTAAAAAATACTTTTAAATAATTGAAAATTTTGAACCTATTTTGGATTTTTTTTCAATTCCTTAAAAATTCCTTAAAATCTTCTTAAATTTTTGAGTTTATTTAACATTCTTTCTATTAACTAGGTAACTAAAGAAATATTGCAAACAATGAATCTAGAATAGTTTTTTAATCTTGATGAGGTATTGACCAGTTTTCCCATCAGGACCACATGAGAACCAGGCAAACCTGACCAGGACCCCATTAGGACCCCATCAAAATTTCTGAACGTGTAATTTTAAAGAATAAGTAATTTTTTTCCATGCAACATCTTTTCGACCATAAATAGGTTTCGGATGTCCTGTATTCTTTCTGTCATGAAACCGCAATAACTTGTCCATCGATAATGCACTTTTCAAAGATTTATTTGTAAGGAAATCGCAGTCCTCATTTCGATATATGGGTTTAGAAGAGTCCGAATTGCTTTTTCTTTCAAGCAGGATAAAATTTCAGGGTTTATAGGAGCCATTCGTTATCGATGTAGTTGCCCGAAGCGCGATAATGAGAGGCAAGGGTAGGTCTAAGAAACTAAAAGATTTAAGGCGACCGATATTAGAATTTATGGGAATTTTAGTAGCACTCTTTTACAGATTATATGCGGAAACTTTAGGATCCAAGTTCTCTATAAAAAGTACTTAAATTTAATTGGAATTCTATATATATATATATATATGCATTCGTAATGAAGTTGGAAATTGTAGAATTATGAAATAAATATTAGGAATACGTAGCGAACTAATTTTTCTTCCTGACTGAAAGTGACTGAATACGCTGAAAATCTCGAGCTTTCTTTTCAATTATCTTGACAAATGTAATTCAATTTAAGGAGCATGTCTCAGATCGAAAAATCCCTGAGTGTAAAGTTCCTTTGACCATCTGCTTGTATATAATTTAATTTTGAAACTCTAGTGGTAATTCTATCAGGATTAGAAATTCGACAGGCATTTAGATTTGCAACTTCATCATAATCTAGGGTAAGAATCTATATTCAAGTCCATTGAAGGGACAAAACATGGTCACATGTGCACATAATATTATCAAGCAAAAGCCAGCGGAAGCAGACAATTTCCCTCAATTCCCCTTCAAGGTACAAAAGCTTTATGAGTTCGCACCAAACTTTGACAATATTTGGGAGTGGCCTTGTTTACACCACGCGTTTGGTTCCCGAAATAAACATTGTGAATACATAAAAGGGGGCTATTTTTAGAAGAGCCGAGTTTTTGAAGTCAATTACTTGTTTGTATCCCTTTCCAGTTCAAATGTTTTGAAATTATGAAATAAATCGTAAATATATTAGGAATCTGTCGTACCATATGAAATTGAATAACAAAATGTATAAAATACAGGTAGTCTATCATTTTTTATGAGTTGATCTAAATTAGTAAATAATGTGATTAACTATTGAATTAGTCATTTCTCCACTTTCTACTAAATGAAATAATTATAAACTCAACTATTACCAAAGTAAATTAGTAAAAATAAAGACGAATCTATTTAGTAGTTTCACTTACTAATTGAATTGTTTACAGTGAATGGTTCATCGAACATCAGTAACTTTAAACTTTTTTTTTACAAATAACTACGTTATTTTAGTTTATTTAACATATTTTAGAAAATGTCCAAGGATTTTTTCGAATTTTGAAGTTTTTTCTGAAATTGTGTTAAGTTATTTTTAAGAAGTATAATCAATTAACAATTTTTTACCGGAAAGTTTTAAGGGATTTCTAGTAATTTTAAGAAATTTTAAAAGATTATCGGGGAAGAGATTTCTAAGACTTTTAGAGATTTTGACAAATGTTTAAGGCATTTTAACGAACTTTAGCTAATTTTAAAGTTCCTCACGGAATTTCAATGGGATTTTATAGTAATTTTAAGACATTTCATGAGATTTACAAAGGATTCTTATAAATTAAAAGATTTTACAAAATTATTTAAAATATCTCAAATTTTTTTTATAGAATTTCAATAGATTTATAGTATAATTTTAAGAAATTTTATAAGATTCATAAAGATTGTTATGACTTTTAGAAGATTTTGCGAAATTGTTGAGGATCTAAAAATTTTTTCTCAAAATTTTCAGGAGTTTAAAAGAATTTAAAAGATTATCGGAGAATTTAAAAAATTTTATGAAATTCTTAAGATTTTTAGAGATTTTCAAAAATTTTAAAGAGATTTTCACGAATTTTAGGTGATTTTAAAGTTCCTCGTGGAATTTCAAACGATTTATATAAAGACTCTTATGACTTTCAATTTTGCGAAATTTTAAGAGACCTACAAAATTTTGTCATTGAATTTCAATAGTAATTTTAAGATATTTCATGAGATTTACAAAGGATTCTTATGACTTAAAAGATGTTGCAAAATTTTAAGAGATCTAAAATTTTATTCATGGAATTTTAATGGATTTCTAGTAATTTAAAATAATTTCATAAGATTTACAAAGATTGCGAAATTTTAAGGGGTCTCTAGTAATTTTTAGGAGTTTCACGAGATTTTTAGGAATTATTTTACCGACTTTGAGAAATTAAAGGATTTTAACGAACTTTAGGGGTTTTAAAGGGTCTAAAAATTTGGTCATGGAATATTAAGGGGTTTCTGGTAATTTTAAGGAATTTCAGAGATTTTGACAAATTTTTAAGGGATTTCAACAAACTTTATGTGATTTTAAATAATTTAAAGAAATTTAACGGTATTTTGTAGGATCTTAAGTAATTTTAAGAGATTTAATTAGATTTGGTGGGAATTTTGAGTAATTTAAAATGATTTAACGAGATTTGATGGGACTTTAAAGAATGTTAAGGAATATCAAGTTTTATATGATTTTAAGTAATTTTATAAGGAATATAACGATATTAGGATGTTATAGGGATTTTGAACAAATGTTATGAAAATTATATGTATATAGATATCTGAAAATTTCCTATGTCAAAAATAAAAAATTTTGAGTTTTTTACATACTTCTGAAATCCTTTAAAACTTTTTTGCAAAATAAGGACAAAGGAGTGCAAAAACGAGAAATTAATCACGCGCAGGGCGCGTGGATTATTTAACGGATTTTAACGCACTTCAGGGGATTTTAAAGTTCCTCACGGAATTTTAAGCGATTTAAGAAGATTTTTTATGACTTTTAAAAGATTTTTTGAAATTTTAAGGGAACTAAAAAATGTTTTCATGGAATGTTAAGGGGTGTTTAGTAATTTTAAGAAATGACATGACATTTTTAGGAATTTCAGTGATTTTGACAAATTGTTAAGGGATTGTAACCAACTTCAGATGATTTTAAAGTTCCTTGTGAAAGTTTAAGCAATTTAGAAAGACTTTCATGACTTTTAAAAAATTTGCGAAATTTCAAGGGATCTAGATTTTTCTACGATATTTCATTGAATAGTGTTACTAATTCATTTAGTAACTTTTTTACTAATTTATAGTAAACAACTCTGCACCATTTGAATTAGTTAGAAACTACCATAAATAAATTTTTTTGGTGCTCTTTTGTGGTTCAAAACAGCTGGGTCTTGTTTCGAAGTCCTTAAAGATTTTATATAAAAAAAAATATATATACATATAATATAAATGTAAGATGAAACGAATATTGAGAGAATACTGATAATTTCAGTTTAGTTATAGTTCAATGGTTCAACAGTTATATCTGCATATATATGCTTTGCCTCTGTGAATAGAGTTATGATGTCTATTCCAGTTCTGCTTCTGTATAAGCGTGGAGGAATTCTCTCTTTGAAGTGATACGTCAGTGGTACTTTAGTCAATGAAGAGAAATTGTTTCTGAATCCTTCTCCATCATCAGCATAATCGATAACATTTTACATTGTTCTGTTCTCAAACTTGCTTATCTAAAAAACAGATTGGACGGAAAATATTTCAACTTTAACAGTAGAACTGCTCGCTGATTAATGCAAGAAAGGCAAGAGAGATAATTTTATTTTAAAACTTGGAAAGGAGAAGAAATATCGAAAAATATTTCTTCATAGGCAAAGCTTTTATTTTGCACAAGGAAGCTCATCTACGTTGTGCGGAATATTTGAAACTTTTAATTTAACAAAAACCTAATTTCCTTGAATTCTATGTTTACGAAGGAATTTTTTTTCACTGTGTTTCAAATTTAATAACACGAATTCCTTTTTACTCACAAACTGAAAAATGAAGACATGAAACTTGTCTGCATGCGCTTGTAGGACCGAAAGTTGTTCCCCTCAAGTAATTAATCTTGGAGAATATTCTAAACAGCGCTGGAAGGAAGATAGCAAGTCAGAAAATTAAGTTTCTTATTCGTATCATGCACCTTATACAAATGAAAATACAGTTCCGTCCTTTGTTTCAAAAGTATAACATCTTTTTGTCTAATTGTTTAAGCAACAAATATACAAATATATATGTATAATATTAGCATGTTTGGTGGAGATGCTTCTCGAATATTTGCATCAAATATAATTAAATATTTGTCACAATACTGAAGCAGGGAAAAAGTGCATCATTTGAATAATTTCTTGAAATGTAATCCAAATTAATTTATAATAATGAGGAAGAGGTTGTTTACAAGTTTCAAATTAATAGAATATACAATATACATAATGATGAAACCCATAAAACTAATGAAGATCGCCAAGACTAAGTTAGGCAAAACTTTAGCAATTCAGGTTTAGCAAGTTACTACTGCAGTGGAACAGAGCCTCCATAGTCAGACCTAATGGAGAGCATGTCTGACAAAGGATTAAATTACCACTTGAAAGATCAATCCGTCAATCCTTTCAAAGAGATGTTTATTTGCTTCTGACAGAATTAATTTCATTCGAGTAAAGAAGATTTTTAGATTACTAAATAAAATTTACAAATTAAATTGATATTGGATTTTTCAAGATTAACTATATTGAATTGTAGTCTAGAGTACAAAATTTATTTCTGAAAGGTCATTGATGCACTGCAGTCAACCACAGACCGAAATGGTTTCAGCAAGTGGAAAAGGATGTTCATCCTGTCAAAACCAGAAACGAAGGTCTGTTATATATGGTGAAAAAAATTAAGAATTTATATCAAGTCCTCGTTTTAACAGCCCCGATGGATTTTTTAACGATAGTATATGGGGTGTTTTGAAAAATGTAAAGATAAAATATTTCTTTTTTATTACTTAAGTTTATTGTAAGTGTACCCAAGTAAAGATAAAAAATAGAATAATTTCTATATTACGTGCAGGTTAACAAGCCAATATCATCAATCCTTCTTTTTACCAGAAAGTTTCCACGAATTGGTCAATAAATGTTATTTATGTACTAAGAAACTTTTCTGTTAAGATAATAGGTATTTTACTCTTTAATACATGAAGCAGCATGAAGTTTAATTTATTATTGTGTTTATAAGATGAAAAATTTTGTTTAGCCGAGAAAATTCCCACTAGAACATTTGGTATACAGCAGTTAATTTCTATAGGTGTAATTTGGAGATTAGATTGTTGTAGAGTATGGCGTAAAATCCGAATGGTTGAGTACTCAGGACTCTTCATTCACATGTAGAATAGAATTTGAATTCCATGTCTCCATGAAACTCGCTAATTGTCACATGTGTTCATGTATTTGTAAACTGGAACGCGCAATGCATTAGTCGATAATTAATTAAAGTTTAGAAAGTATTTTTCTTAAACTTTTTATACAAATAAACACTTATAGGAAGTAACTAGATACTTTTCTTGGTAAAAATGATAGTAACGAAGTTAGTTTTGTAATATTTATTTCAGTAACTTTAACTATGAAAATCGCTACTTTTCTCGCTACTTTTAAAATATTTTTTTCATATTATTCTTTACAGAATTTTATTTATTACAGCAATCAAAATATAATTGGTTACTTCTGCAACGATTTTTTCATTTTTACTATTGAAACCAATAATCACTAAACATAGTATACAAATACAAATTAGCGTTGATTATTAATTTTCCTTACTAATTTTTAATATTTCTAAAATATTAAAATATAAAAGTAACGAAAAAAGTAAGTGAGAAAGAGTTATATTTTAAAATGGTAACGATATCAGTAACTAGTTACTTTTTCATGATGTGACGATAACGGTAACTCACTGCAATTAAATATTATTTAAAAGAAAATTTTCCTGCTGAAATATAGGAATTTATTAAATTTATAAATCTCCAATATGCAAAATCTCTCCTCGTTCTACTTATGCATTTGAAAGACATTTTTATATGTATATATATATATATATATA
>JAUESI010021293.1:1852-22989 GCA_032275145.1 Synergus laeviventris | reverse complement strand
TCTTCGAACATCAGTAATGTTAAACTTTTTGTATAAATAACTATTTATTTTTTAATAAATAATATTAAGGGATGTTAAAATATTTTTATGATTTTCAAATGATTTTATGGAATTTTAAGATATTTTTAACAATTATAATGAATTAAAAATTTTTTTGTGGAATTGTAAGAGGTTTCTAGTAATTTTAAGAAATTTTGAGTGTTTTTAAGGAAATCTAAAAGATTATCGGGGAACTAAAAAAAATTTCATGAGGTTTTTAGGTACTTTAGAGTTTAGGACAAATTTTTAAGGGATTTTAACGAACTTTATGTGATTTTGTAGTTAGAGAGTTTTAGAGATTTGGACAAATTTAGAAATTTTAAAGAATTTTGGATTGGATTGTTAAAAAGATTTAAAAGAATTTGATGAAACTTTGGAGATTCCTGAAATTTGACAAGGAATTACAAGTTTTTTTATTTCAAAAATTAAAAAGCACTCAATTATTTTATATACCTTTTAAATCGCTTAAAACATTTAAAAATCCTTCGATTTGAAATCTTTTTAGCCAAAGGTGGAGAAAAACGAAAAATTAATCGCAGTAACAGTTAAGTTTCAGTTCTTTTTTTTTAAATAAGTAAATTAGTGTAGAAGATATAAGTAACCCATCTTTTTCAGTAACTTTTAACCAGTTTTACTAGCTGACACGCGGACAGAAGCCAGGAAGAGTGGATTACTTAGTTTTAAGAAAATCTTATTTTATCTTGAGCTGCAAAAATATTTTTCTCTCGGGTCTTCACTTCAGGCTACATATTCGATGACACTCTTTCTTTTTGTGAGATTCTTGCCATAAACACTAAGGTTATAGGGCCGAAAATGACTTTCACGGTCGTTCAATTACGAGCAGAATATCTTTGCACATCGTTAAACTTCTCCAGTGAATTCTCCTGGTTCGTAAGTTGCTTTACTCTCCTACATCCAAGCAAACCATTCTGTGTCTAGTCCTTATAAAAAGTAATTTTTAATTATTTGTGGATCCAAACACAAAAAGAACAGAAAGGAAAATTTGTTGCGAGTAACTTTCAAGTCGATTAAGTTTAATTTTTCACTTCGAAACAAAAGAAAGTAATATTTACCCTGAAATTGTGTCAGATTGTGAGATTTGTACAAATTTCCATTGAATCACGTTTATAAAACTGAAAAATAAAATTTGAAGTAACGATGAAAGATTTTAAGAATGTTGTCGAAGAAAGTTACCATTTCCTATAGATAGATAGATATATATTATTATCAGTTTCATGTACGATTTGAGATACGAAATCAGCCTCAAGTTGTAAAGTAATCTAACTTCCCACGGCTACATGCAGTAATGGCAAGTATTGGATATTTGCGTACTTACTGCTTTGATATTGAATGCATAACGATTTCTCTTAACGGGTGAATCTTATACGCGAACGAAAGCAATGAAAGTGGGCCGATCATGTATACGTTACGTTGACTACCATAACGGAGCACGCGTTTCTCGACCTTGCATGACTTTCTACCAAATTATTTCAAATTACCTTTCAACTTTAATCTAGTTTCGTTGGAAGATCTTCAAAACACTTGAATAAAATTTGTGATGGCTTTAAAAATTCAATAGTAAAATCAAGCAATAAAATCGTTTAAGTATATGAAATCATCGTTATAGTCAATATATTTTACTAACAATATAATAAATCTGAAATTTCTCGAAAATTCATACATTTTTTTAATAGTCTTTTAAAATATTTACAAATATTTTTAAAAACTGAAAATCCTGGAACTATTTTTAATTTTTTGTAATTCCATAAACACTCTTCAAAGTCTCTTGAAATAATTGCACGAAATCACTTTAAATTTTTTTCTAAAATGTTTTGAAATTTTCAAAATCTTATGGAAATTCTTGAATATCCTTAAATTATTTTTAAATCATTTAAAATCATTTTACAATTATTTGGAAATCTTGAAACTCATTCGAATTCTTTTCAAATTTTTTAAAAATCCTTTAATATTATTTAAAATCCAAACCTAACAAAATTTTCAAATAACTCTAAAATATTGAAACTCTCCTGACTTAGCCGATGTTTCAGACGTTTACTCAGACGAATTTTTTTTTTCATCAATGATTTCTTATTCACAACTAAAAATATTGTTTAAAAAAACGTTTCCCATGTTTTCTGTTGCAATAATAAAAATCTTGTAAATAAAACAGTTTTTTTTTAGTGAGAATCTTTGACGAAAAAAAAAATTCGTTTGAGTAGATTTCTGAAACTTTAGTCAATCACTCTCCGGAATTGTTTTCAAATTCTTTAAAATCACTTGAAATATATTTAAATCACTTTAAATTCTCTTGAGTCACTTGAAATTTCTCTTTTTTATACAGGATTTTTTACCAGAAAATTAACTACTTAACTAATTAAATATACCAATTAATGAATCCAGGCTATAGTGTTTTAATCTTGATGTGTTATTGACCAGTTTTTCCTATTTAAATAGGGCGTTCCGCGAGTAAGAAGTATACATATTTGTGTATCATGAAACTTGTATAAAATTGATGAAATTATGGCACTTGTCTAGTTTTGTTGGATTTACAGTTTCCTGTGGTATTTCCCAAAGTTATGTAATTTTAAGACTTTAATGCAAGGGTATGCCCTTGATGCAGAGATTCAGGACGAGAGCAAGTTTTGATTGCTGTATAGGAAGGCAACTTCCGTCAACGAAGCTGAAAGCTTTCGTTAGGCGGAGGAGTTCGCTGATTCACACTGCATAATGTACATATATCGCACTTTCGATGTCCAAGGAAACTTTGAACCTAATTTAGTTTATCATCAAGGACATAGGGTCATAAAAAATACTTCAAACGCTTTAAAGTTGACGTTGAGATTATTTCAAGTTATGTAATTAGTTACGTCAATTCTCTCTTCGAGATTAAAACCCTGACTAACTTTGATCGATCGAGGCAAGTCGTTAGCGATTGTCATTGATCTGAAGGTGTAGATATCATAACTCTATTATTTTAACACTCTATATAATTTCGTTTTGTTCATTTTCGACCTTAATGAACTTTTCTCTAGTTATATTTCTTCTTTTATTTTTTTTTTTGTTACTTGTTATGAGCTTTTAATCAACGCCGTCATGATGATTTCCCTTTGAAGAGTATACACGGAGAACAGTGTTTAATTAGTTCAACTAAAATTTCTTTGATTTGAGAGTCCTTTTATCTGAGTAAAGGGACTTTTTTCTCTTAAAATGTAGAACGATTTCTTATGACTCTCTCGATTGCTTTGCGTTTCGTTAAGAGAATGAAAATACATTAATTCCAATTTTTTAAGAGTTATACTCTGTTCAAAAATAAATTTATTTGATATATGAATATAGAATATTTTCGACAGTCTAATTATCTGACTAGGATACATATATATATATGTATTATACATGTTTTAATTATATATGGACAACACCATCCAATATCCCTTATCTATAATATTAAATACTACTATAATATTAAATAAAGCAAGCTGATGAAATTTCGTTTTACGCTTCTTTATACATTTTTCTGCTTTGTCTGTTTTGACATGAGGATACAAGAAAATCAAAATATGAATAAAAAACTTAAGAAACAAAATTACAACCGGTACTATTACACTCATCCCCATCTGTCAAGTCTAGTTGCGCTTCTCACGCTTTATACTATATATCTCAGGGGATAGAGAACGTGCATTGTTGGGGCAAAAATAATCTGTGAACATTTTTATTATACAGAGAGAATACGGTATGGCAAATTAGTAAAAGTAAATGTATCACACAGGGCTTATTCGTACGAAAGTTTTGTTCCTTGTTAGAAAACTAAATAATGCAACACAGGTATAATTACACTAAATTATTTTAATCAACAGTTGCATTCTAATGCTCTGCTTATCATGAAATTATAAAGTTTGCTTTTATAGAGCTGGAAAATTAACTCAAGTTTTCCGACCTAGTTTCATTTTCGTCATACACTCTCAATCTGAATTAGTTAAATCCATAAATTATATATAAAATAAACTTGAAATAGTGAACAATTAGTCAAATTTCACTGAGTCCCAGTGAAGTTTCACTGATTCTCGTAGTGACTCTTTTTTCACGATTTTTATCAGTGAAAAATCTACTGGTAATCAAAAACTAGTCACTGAAATTTGCAATAGTTTAGTGGCGATTACTGCAAATTTTTGTAAATTTTCATTGATTTTCAGTGGATTTTCATTGAGTAAATCGCATAAAATTCCATGAGAAACTCTAAAATCACCTAAAGTTCTTTAAAGTCCCTTAAAAATTTGTCAAAATCTCTCAAATTCTCGAAAATCTCATGAAATGAAAGAGAAACTACCCTTAACATGCTTTAAGGCATGAGCGATTTCAAAGTCGTTATTACCATTTATTCAGCGAAATAATTTACCACTCGTCATCCAAAGAAATCCTACAATAATATTAAAAATAGTTTTCCAGGTGGTAATTTTTTTATAAAGTTATCAAGTATACAGGGTCGTTTGCTTGCTTTTTCGATTTTTATGTCATTTTTCGCTAAGGGTGGCTTTTTATGGTTCGTGGGGGTTTTTTATGAACACTAAATTTTTTCGTTTTTAGTTCCCTCCATTTTCATTAACTATTGTCATTTTTTTCGCGATTTCTCAATACTTAGATAATCATTTATCACGTGTGGTATTTTTTCCATAAAATCTGTTTTTGAGGTGCCGGAAGTAATATTAGCGAAAGAAATTCACATCAATTCACTTCAGTAATATAGGTGACTTAGTATTTAGTAGAAAGTAGAGAAATGATTACTAATTTACTTACGATTAGTTAAATTCTTCCTTATTTTTGTTGTTTTTCCATTCTTTGAACGCATCTACGAATTGAACCTTTGACATTCGATAATTTAAATGATCCCTCCACTCGATATAAGGAACTCTTTTTATAAAACTTTGTAGAACTTTTTAAGTAAATCAGAGAAGAAGGAAGTTTTAATTTATGAATTAAACTTTATATGCGGAATTGAGAAGGAGGTTCAGATTGTAAAAATAAAAGGAAAAGTTGAAATGGCACAACGTGGAAAAAGGTGGGGTCAAAGGTGCAAAAGTCGGTGCAAAAGTTTTACTGGATTTGAAGGCCACGTCTTGGTCGCGGAGGTTCTTTTCGAAATGCGCACTCAATTTTCCGAGGCTTAACTGCTCTAGGAGTTGGAGGTAGAGGTCTGAGGGTGAGTCTCTTCCCCCCAGGAGGTAACCTCTAGCCCCCAATGCGACTTGGTCTCGCGAGCCGCAAAGTCCCTTCTTTCGTTTATTTCGGATACCAGCACCCGGTAAAGTCCTTTTCTTTTTTCAGAAACTTTCTCGGGGAATTTGTCGCTTGGCCCGTCGTCGATCGATCGATTAAATTCCCGGACAGTTTGCTGTTTCTATTTTATATATTGTTCTCTCCTTTTATCCCGTCTTCTCGTACTTTTCATTTTACTGCCGATTCCAAGTCGCTTTGTTGTCTCGTTTCTACCTATTTTCATCGTTAATCCTTTAACAGTAATGACAGCATTCTCTGCTTCCTTTAGTATTGTCCGCGTATTCGACGCTGTCTTCTTCTTTTTCAATTATTTTCTTCTCAGTCATTGATTTTTGTCCGCGTACTTCCTATCGACTTATAACACAAGGTTGTAAAGAAAATGATTAACTATTGTATAATACTTGATCTCATAAGAAGAATAAGTCATGCAGAACAGCAGTGTGAAAAATTCTACAATTTATTATTCAGTTTGAACACGATATTGTTTTTCTACTCCAGGTACCAAATTCGATTTAAAAGTACATACAAAAGAAGTTACACAAAAGTTGATGAAATTGGACATTGAAAAAGGCTGACTATTCTGTTCGAAGAAAACTTCGCAAGTACTCCCCTGAGGTTTCTCTTCTCGAAATATCAAGCCATTCGGATGATCGCAAAGTGTGGACTAAATCCAACAGAGTCGTAAACTCAGTACAAAAAGTTCCTTAAACGTCTCTAGGGTAAATCATGCTTGGAGTGACATACGGGAAAACTTTTCGAGGAAGTTTTCGAATAAGCGGATATAGGACATGGCCTAGAATCAACTAAGTTGCTTCTTAAGATCTTATTATAATTCTGTATCACTTCAGCTTCTCTTATTAAATATACTTTTTTTGTATTATATATCGTATGGTTGAAGAAGATTTTCAAAGTATAACAATATTTCAATGAAATTTATTAAATCAATTTTGCAATACTTTCAAGTAAAGAGAAAATCAAAGTATTCGATTAATCTCCTCTATTTACGGACGAGCGGTTTGCTAACTTTTCCTGAGTGAATTCTCTAAGGACTCGAAGAGTCAAGAAAAGAATAGGATTTACGTAGGATTATTGGTTAGTGGAAGTTAGTATGGCTTTCTAAACTGGCTTCAGAAAATACCTTTATCGAAAAATCAAGAGGGCAAAGTTTTACCCGTAGCTAATCTGTAGGCATTGCATGGCAGTTCTTACGAATATCTAAATCGATTTCTATATCGTGTCTTTTTCATTTCATACAAATTCAACCTCTTTAATAAATATCGGAAGTAAGTTCTTGGAATTTAAAGTGCCTTAACAATAATTTGAAACATGCATGCATATATATGTCCTACAAGGAGTTCTAATTTGAGTTTCAATTTGCTTAAACAAAATTTTTATGTTTTCGCAATTTTGAACATCGACTAGAGTTCGGTATAAATGTTGAGAAAGCCTGATATTGGAAGAAGCGATGAACTTATTTATTATTGTACATTAATACGATTTCTTTGATCAGAGCAGACGCTATTAAAAATAGAAAGTCCGGAAGATTGGTTTTTATTGAAGGAAATTAGACTTTACAAGAACTCAAATCTCATCATCACATCGATCGTAGAAAGTATTGCGACTATACATTTCTCAGGAGTCAAGTATGTACTTCAAAAGGGTAACATGGAACTTAAATGTGATTGGAAATGGCGACTGAGTGTCTCAGACTCGAGATCTTCGAGCTCAACTCTTGAGAAATTCTTGATGGAGAAGAGCGACAAAATGTGTTCTCTCATGGGAAAATTGGCGCCTTGTTTAACATTTCCCATGGAAAGATTCTCGGGCTACATACAAGGTGGTGCTACAAGAGAAGTGAGAATAGAAATGTAAATTTCGCTCTTCGCGTAATACCGGAAACTGACACGCGAAATGGAAAGAGAAAGGGAAAGATTGTGATATATATAAAAACGTGTTAAGCATAATTATACCGTTAAAAGTGAGAGTACAATATTGTTACCATCTTGAAACTTATCGTCGCATCATTATATATATATATATATTTTTTTTTAATCGAGCCTTTTTACAGTTCAGTATATATTTTAAGTCTATATTATTCATGAATTAAATAGTTAGATAAAAAAAGTATATATAATATTCTGAGAAAATTGGTTCAAGTAATCGCAATTCCGATACATTTTTCATGAATTTGTAACATAATTATCAGTAGTCTTAACGATTTACCTCAAGGGATTAAAGGTCTACTTAGGTTGCAGCTACTACATTATTTATTATGTCAACCTTGCTCCATTTCATTCGATACTGGAACACTCCCCTTGCGAGAAAGAAAATCCTTGCAAAGACTTGCCAACTGTTGCTATTAGAACAAATTGCATAGAGTCGCGTGTGGTATAACTTTGTTTTTTCTATTAATTGTTTCCTTTACTGTCGGTTGCATGTATGTATTTAGAAAAAATGTGTATGCTATTTTTAACAAGTTCTTTTAGACCTCATTTAAAATTTAAATTAAACTTTAAATAAAACGTAATATAAAACGCGAGTTGAGTTTTCAAGGGATTTTATTTCTCATCCTTAGTGGTGATTTATTTGAAATCTACAATTTTCTCTCACCACATTTTTTATTTTATTAGAAGCTTTTATTTACATTTAATAAAAAACTCGCAGTTGAATGCACCCGTTACCTTTTCAAGATAAATGCGATCGTCTGCTATTGAGCTTCAAACTAGGACAGACAGGTCTGGAAATCTGTTTTGAACTCCATTGCTTGAAATCCGGCAAATTAAGCTGAAAGGAAAGAGTTTTTGATTAAACTGCAAAATACAGGGAAGTATTTATTACTCTACTGCGTTCGAAATATATCAATTTTGGATTAGGGTTATGAATGTAAATCACTATTTTTGTTTTATTCATGTATTTTTTTTTAAGTTGTGAAATGTTGACTAGCGCAGAAATTTTAAAGGCATCCTGATGGGGTCCTGGTCTGGAAAACTGGGAAGGACCTTACTAAGCGCGTCAAATAGTAATTTAATTGAAAGGAGTAGTTTCAAAGAATTTTTAAAGAATTTCCAAAAATTTCCGGAGAGTTTCAAGATTTTAAAGTAATTAAAAAATGTTCATAGGTTTTTCAAGGGATTTCAAAAAATTCTAAGTGATTCTAGGGAATTTAAAAGTATTTTCAGTGCTTTTATGTAATTTTAATTAAAAATATTTCAATTTAAACTTCATCTGATGATAAGGAATTTTTAAAGAATTTCAAAAGAATTCGAATGCAATTGCGTTAAATCTCTAGTTAATTGTTAAAATAAAATAATCATATTTATGAAAACCTGTTTAAATTTCTTAGAAATATGTCCATGTTTCTCAACAATATACATTTTAGTTAATTTTCAAATACATAAATATAATCATCTTTTTTAATTTTTTAAAATCTGTTGGCCCACTTGAAATCCACTGAAGTTTGTTGAAATCCGTTGAAACCATTTGAAATATTTTGAAATCTCTTTAATATTTTTTTATTTAAAAATTTGTATATTTTCATAAATATTTAAGTGTGAAAAATGTTCGAAATTCCCTATTTGTACCCGATGTTTGATTTTTCATTATCAACAATATCTTAATTTTATTACATTATTGTACGGTGGGAATACCAATGTCATAGATACCTAATAATTATAATATATTTTTATTGAAAAATAAAAATGACAAATCGGAATTAAAATATTAATATTTTTGTAGTCTGAATAATAAAAAGGAACTGATTCACATTTAGACTCCTGATCCACATTTGGTTCATTAAACTTAATTGAAATATATTGCTGGAAGATTTTAAAGGACAGTATTTCAAAAATATATATGTAAATGTCAAAACTACAAGCAAAATATTTTTCGTTCATTAAACTTCATTTATTTACTTGATTAAATAGTCATGGAAGGAAATTACTTCCTGCGAGTAATTACCGTTACATGAGCGTTATTTCGCTCCCTCTTTTATAAAAGTTTGTAAAGAGAGCACAGATGAAGCAAAACTATGTGTTACTAACGAACTGCGATAATTAGAGAAAGTGTTTTATGTTAGCAATGTCGTGTCTGGAGCTTTTACAACGACATGAGCTCTGCTTCTTGAGCAGGAATTCATGTTTTCACGCAATAACAAAAACCATAAAAAGGAATTTACGTTTATTTTTAAACTACAAACTTCTAAACTCCGAACACAAAAACTTCATGTATTAGTTAACTTCATTCTGTCTTAAAAATTTACTTAGCAGTAGAGTTTCATTATGCATTTACTAGTTTTCTGTTAAAGATAAAAATACTAATTCATATTTAAAGAGTAAATCAAGAGCATTCTTTTTAGTGGAATCTTGTCTTCTAACATAATTAAGTAAGAGAATTAAACCCCTTGGTTACAAAACCTGGTGAGTCTAATAAAGGAAAGACAAATGAAGGAAGGAGTTGGAATTGAAGTGAAAAAGTAGAAAAAAAGGGTGTTTCATTCCAGCATCTTCTGATTATAATGAAAGCGGTCCTTCGCCCGACTGCCTTTTCTATCCTGATATATATCGTATATTATGTAGCCTGAATTTGCTCGAATATTCTTTAAACGTAAAAGCGGCTGAGTCCCTAATTAGCTTCACGATAAAAAGCGACATGCCTTTCTCATTGGCCATGCCATTGAATCTCATTATGAATTAGTGTCATATTCTATACTAAACTCCTTCAATGAACAGCAAAATTACCTTTCGTAAGAAAAAGACGCTTATCTTTTTTTCCCTGTTTTCAAGAAAACTCCTATTTTTCGTATTAATTTGCTTGCAAATTCAACTATATCCATCTTTTTGGTTGAAAATAAAATATTTAGTTCAAAATTCATTCATTTAGCTTGTATTCGCGTTTTTTCATCTATTTCACCTATTCTAATAATTTGTTACCTTTTCAACTTTGTTCAATTGAGGTAAAGTTGAATCATCTGAAAAATTTTTGAAATTAGTATTCATAATATTTTAAAGGTAAAAATATTTTTAAACTCTTTTGAATTTTTTTGGAATCCTTTCAATTTCTTTTAAATAATTTTAAATCGCTTTAAGTTCTTTAAAATTCTCTAAAGCGCTGTAAATTGTCTGAAATTATTTTAAAACTTATGAAATCTCTTGAAATCCATTAAAGTCTCTTCGAAATTTCTTCAAATTCTAAAAAATTTCGACATTTCAAGTCCTTAAAATTCCTTAAAAATGACGTAGAATTATTTTCAATTGACCTTAAATTTATTAATTTATCTGAAGTTTTACTGAATTTATTGAAATATTTAGTTTAAATCCCTTAGAGTTAAAAAAAAGTGCCCAACGAACGACAAAAAAGTATCCTATATATTCTACTTTTTTCTCATAGGTACTGATTATAATAATAATTTCAATGAATATTATAAAAAGTTGACATTTCGTACTTTTAAAATACAAGTTGAAAATGATTAATAGTGTCCTATTTTGAAAGACTTTTTCATGAAGATTTTATGAGGGCTTTGTTATAACAGAGTTCAGGTTTTTGTTTCCATTCTTTTTCATTTCTGTACTGCTATACGGAATGGAAAGTGCATCGCAGTGTCTCTGTAGATTCCGAGTCTTTTGTTTTCGTTGATTCTGACTGAAAAGTGAACAACAGTATGAACAATAGTGTCATTATTAGTGATGTCTAAAAACAATTGGTATATTCTTGCACATAGTCTTTGTTTACTTAAATTCTCCTTTCAGCATCACATTTTTAAATGGAAAATAAACAATTGAAGAGAGTGTTCCATGTTGAGAAGAAATAAATTTATTAGAGCGATGAATACGAAAGCTACAAGAGAAAAATAAAAAAAAATAGGAAGGACTCGTTACATCATCGTCTGTAAATTATCTTCCTCACCCACGTCTTTACGGTCTCGTGACTTTGAAGAAAATTGCTGACATTCAGTCGCGATTATTACCATAATGCACCTAAAACCTGAAGAACTTACATGAGGAGATGAATACTTAAGTATTATGTAGATACGTGAGGAAATGAAGACGAGTGTTTGTCACAGTTTATAACTCTGTCTACCTAAGTGCTGTCATATTTTACTCTTGAGTAGAAATTTCAGGGAAAATCAATTGCGATGATGGCTTTATGGCTACATGGAGAAATTGATTCTCTATTTTTCACTGGAGTAGAACTAAAGAGTTGTAAAAACAGCAAACATTTTCTCCTGCAGCTTAATCTTTGAAAGACAGTGAAATATTTCCACGTGCTAGATGTTCACTGGGAGAGATTTTCTGATTGTGAAATTAATTCAGCACCAAAGATCTTTTGGGGTATGAGAAATACAACCTTGTGAAGTGTAGTGTACGGCCTTGTGCCATTGAGAAACGGTCCTTAACACTTTCTCCGCAGTGCCTCTCAGCATGAGTACTTTGATCTGCACTTCAAGAGCGGTAGGAGTAATTGGCAACAAAGGTTCCGGCTTGGAGGTCTCCAGAAACCTCTCCAGCCCAATTTAGGTTGATTTTATTACGAACAATGTTGACATTCAGCAACTGTTATGCTAACAAGCAACACAAACCTGCATTTCCCTAGTTGAATTTACACCACAGTGATGGCAGGTGATGGTACCTTTTTGTGATACACTTTCTATATTAAAATTTAACAAATGTTTCCTCAATTGAGTATTTTTGCTTCCTCATAAAGAAAAATTCGTAATCATTACATTTTCCAATGTTTTAAAAACGGTTTAATTATAATTGTGTATTTGTACATTGTATATATATGTATATTTGCACAACCAATATCTCAAAAAGTGCCAAAGAATTTTTCAAAGTATTGGATTTTATAATTTCTATGTACTTTTATCATTTTTGTAAAATTTATTATATAAGTTCTCGAATAATCAAAATTCAAAGCTTATGCAAGGGAAAGGAAGATTCATTGTGTCGAAACAAATCGATTGACCTTATACTCGTAAGATTAATGCATTTAATTGAATGTTAAGGAAGTTATGGTTATTTGTAATTTAAAAAATTTTCATTTTCATCCACGGTTTCGAAACAAAAAATCTTTCTTTTTCTAACATTATAGCTTTGAATTTTATTTATTTAAAAACTTGTAGATGAAAACGAAATTTTTCAAGATTACAAATTTCCATTGAAGAATTATATTGGTATTCATATAATGAAACAGGACATTGACGAGCTTTCCAAGTCAAAAACAAACATCGGGTAAAAATAGGGAATTCCTAAAATTTTTTACACTTCATTATTTACGCAAATATAAAAAAAATGTAATAACTAAAGATTAAAGAGATGTCAAAAGATTACAAGAGTTTTTAAGTGATCCCAAAGAATTTCAAAACATTTCAAATGGTTCCAGGGGATTTCGAGAAATGTCAGTGGATTTCAAAAGCTTTAACATATTTTTAAAAATTCAAAAACCTTTTGAAATTTTTTAATATCATTAAAAATCCTTACAATATTTACATATAACTTTAAATAATTAATAATCCTGAAACTATTTTGAATTTTTTGAAATTCCTTAAAAGCCCTTAAAATTCCCCTAAAATCATTTGAAATTTTTTCAGTTCTCTAAAATTCCTTGAAAAACTTAGCCATATTGTTGAATTAGTTTAAACTCTTGAAACTCCACTGAATTCTTTTGAAATTCTTGTATGTATTTAAATCCCTTTAAATTATCTTGAAATCCTTTAAAAAATCCTGCTACCTCTTAAACCCTGTAAACTTTCTTAAATTCTATTTAAATTCCATGGAATCACTTGAAATCGCTTTCAATTTCTCAAGGCCACTTAAAATCTCTTAAAATCCAGGAGGAAATCATCATATATTTGAAATCTTGTAAAATCTCTTGAAATCCCTTAAAATAATTTTAAAATTTGTCGGTTACTATAAAACCTTTAAACTCATTCAAATTCTTTCAAAATTCTTTAACATTACTTGAAGTCGATCTATTTAAGTCGCCTTGAAATTAATAATTTTAAATCCCTTAAAAAAACCTAAAAGAAATTTTTAAATTACTTTAAAATTCTTTAATATAATTTAAAAACCCTTGAAATGCGCAAAGAAAGCTTTAAATTACACTAAAATCTTGAAACTCCTCTTTTTTATAATAGGATTTTTTTTAATTAACTAGTAACCAACCAAATATTGCAAGTAATGAACCCAAAATATTTTTTTAATCTTAATGGGGCATGGACCAGTTTTACGTGGGGTATTTACTATTGAGTGAGAGTGTAACACTCTTTCTCGGGTTCTTTATAGCTTTCCAGATCAAGGCCACATTAGAAATAGGGAAAATTAGCAAGGATCTGATCAGGACACAACCAAAATTTCTGCACAAGGACGGATGAAAAAATTAAAAAACCTACAAACAGACTGATTGGCTGATTGACAGATTGACTGACAGCCTGATTTTATTTGTTATACCTAACATTTTTTTAATGTGTGTTAAAAATTTTTTGTCTCCATAATATTAGTTAATTATTTATTGTTTCCTTTTCCTTTTCCTTTTTCCTGCTTTTTACTATTCCTGTATGAGAAAGCAACTGAATTTACAACTTCATCATAATGAGGAACCCAAGTGCTCAAAAAATGAGGACGAAAAATATAAATACAGTTAAATGAAACACCCGAGATTGAAATTACAGCTAGTTTCTTTGACGTGTGCCTCCAGAGTCTTGGCTCAGTTTTTTCGAGTTTTTTTTTGTGTCCCTGCTTAATTTCCTCTGTTTCTTTGTCCCTTCCTGCTCTTTACGTGCAAATATGTTACTATGCTCGTTACTGCAAACTTATGCATGATTACTCATGCGTTCTCGTGCATATCATCGTGCAATCCTGGGGTCACTTTAAGATATTTCTCCGTTTTTGATTAACGGTCTCGTGACTTCGGTCGAACCATTAACTACTTGAGTAAAAACGCCACGTAACTGCCGACTAGGAATTGGCAATTACTTTCATAACTAGATTCATATGTATTCTGTAAATCTATACCAAGCAGGAAAGTCGACACTCGTCACATTAAGTGAATTTGATATTTTATGATTTCAAGGTCGCTGTTTTGTAATGAGTTTGTGTTCGATAAATTGTAAACGATATTCACTAAAAAACAAATTGATTTAAAGTTTAACCGAATACATTTAGATAGACGTAAAGTTGACAATTTGTAGAATTGCGTAGAATTTTATATTGATCCCCCATATTTTTATTCAAAATATATTTTTTAGTCACGAAAAAAAGTTTATTTTAATGCTGCTTACGTAATACTTAAACAACCCCTAAGTATTGAATTATTTTTCATTCTTTTCAATTCACCTGGAATTTAATTATTACTTGTTTACAATTCTTTTGATTTATATTCCGAGTTTAAATTTTATTGACTTGGATTGGAAGTCAAAGTATAAAAAAACATTTTACAATTTCTCGCTCTATTAGTATTTTAAAAATGATTTCTGTTTCAAAATTTCTTTATTTGAATGTCAACACCAGACAGACATGTTCCAATATATTCCCCTTATTATTTCTGAAATTTCTATCAAGATATTGCAATTACTGTACAAATAATCTCGGGGAATATAATTATTTGCTTGAACGGTGATTATGTCATTAGGTCCGACTACATGCCCTTCAATAGATTTTAGAGCAATTTTTGATGCGGACTAAAATCAATTGCTGCGGATCTACCAAAATTCTCTTTAATGTAATATTCAACAGAAATTAACTAAGCAGTCTATTTTATTATTACGCTAAAGTGCCCAGTCGCTTTGTTCGTGTTTTAATTAAATTTTATTTGTCCGCATCCACTCATTATGATAAATAAGTGTATTACACTTAGCTTTAGAAATTAATATTATTGGATAACGCAATCCATTATTGCAGACCGTAGGAATATAATGCTATTACAGAAAAGTAGATTTAAAAGTTGCCCACATTGATATACGAGATTGAAAATTACAACCACTTTTATGAAGTTGTCAATTCATATAGTTGTCGATTCTGTATTCAGCTTTTTTGAACTTGAAAATTCTTCTCTAAAATATTTCAAGGCAACTGTCGTAAAAAGTCATAAGATTCCTCTCTCTTTTTATTTAATGTTACGTCATATGGCGTGAAGGCTCCCTCATGGAAATTAATTAACTCCCTTTGAAGTAAAAACCTCTTCACCTCTAATTTTAAAAGGTAGTCGATTTTTCTGAAAAAAAAAGTCTGCTAATGCTATTTTCTATAAGAGGGGATAACAATTTTGACAGTGGAATTTCAAAATTTATTTATACTTAATTTGAAAGTTCAACCGAATTATGTCTACATGTATTAATTATTGTGATTGATTCCTTCTTAAATTGAAAAGCAATCTCGATTTTTAAGACTCTCCAATGAATCGAGGTGATTTTTTCTTTGAGAGAGACGTTCTGGATTGGAGACTGTTGGTCAATAATAATAATATCAACATGATAGAAAGGATACGCACAAATAAAATATCATCAGATCAATCTTTTCGATCACTTTTTATGAGATTTACTGGGCCACGAATACGCTTCATATGGTGAAAGTATTAACAAGAATTAAAATTAAGAGAAATGTACATTTTTAATTTTTCGTTTTTTTTTATAAAGAGTTTCGATTGTTTTCAAAAATTGAATAATATCATCAATTTTTACCATAAAAGTTTACTTTCATTGGGCCATAAGATAATAAAAAGAGCATGTTTCAAACTTGCAGATTACAATAGAATTATTCCTGGCAGTGCAGAATGACGTTTTTAGAACTGTATTTATGATTAAAGAAACAAACTCTACCTTTTAATATTAATCACTACCCGGTTATCATAATTACATGCGAAATTATAAATAGTTTTGAGATTAAATGTAAATTAACCATTATTCTATGCAATCCATCATAGGATATTTCTAGTGATGCACGTCAAGACAAGAACTTCTCGATTCTCGCTTGTAACTCATGGAATTTTGAAACTCTTGAATACCTTTAAACCGTCAAGAGAATTCGGGATCAAGCGAGCAAGATTCTTGACTTTTTCGAAATGTTCAAATACAAATTTTAAACAACTAGGTGATTTTCATTTTGTAAAGTTTCGTTTCATGTAACAAGAGAAAAATAAGGTCCGAATATTTCCTATATCTCTTATGCAACACATTTTTTAATACTTGCTTTAAAATCCGTATCTTGCAAAATTTTATGACTAGAAGTTATATTGCTATTAAAATTATTTATCTAAAAGACATAAATTCTCAGGTTTGTGTCTAGTGCAATGCAAATTTAGTATGAATTTTTTGAAAAAGTGAATAATTTTTCGAGATTGCCTTGATCTTGCTAGCCTTTTTTTCTCGCTCGAATCACTAAATCACAAAATATTTCTGTAAATAAATAAATACAATTCTATATTTCAAAGAATCTCCAATTATCTATATATAATAGAGAAAGTAAATGTAAAAGATGTATCTCAGTACAAATTAGAAAAAATAAAATGAACAAGATTGAAGATTGAAATAATTCACTAGACCTACCAATTTTCTCGATGATTATCCATGTTGAAATTCTTGCGTCTTAACAAGTAATTTTATAAAATGATTCGACTTTTTCGAATACTTTAGTTCAGATATTAATGTAATTGTTTTAGTAACTGATTTGGAAAGCACCTACCTCAACCATTCACCTGTTAATCACATCATTGGTCTCAATGACGAGTTGATGACTCGTGAAAGGCTAGAAGAGCAAGTTGCTTCTCCTTTAAAGTTGCCCAACGAAGAGAAACATTTGCTACCTGCAGATTCTCAAACGACATTTCCAATCGACCCACTGATTCTCGAACCGTTTGTCCTGCTTACCTTTCGAAAAATACTTTATCCATTAGCGTGCAAGCAGAGGCTCAACTCGTTGAATTTACTATGAAACATACGAACTTTATGTGGAGGATCAGTCTGGATATTGGAACCCTTTGAAAGAGAAAATGTGATTTCCCAATAGGCAACTGTTGACCCATTTACTTAGAAGGTGTATAGTCGCAGAATTGATCAAAGGAAGCATTAAAAAGAAATTTAATTTGCAATGAGATTTTTGTTGTACATAAAGTACTTATTACTTTAAGTGAGATACTTTAATTGAAGATAATCTGTTTTTGGAAGCATATATATAGACAGTTTATCAAATAAATTTTATTAGACCGGTTTTTTATGGAAAATTTCTTTTTTGTTTCAGGTGAGTTCCTCGGAGAGCTACAATCATCCGTGCAGGAATTTTGATGGGGTCCTAATGGGGCCAGGTTTCCCTAGTTGTCCCTGGTAAATACCCCACTTAGGAAAAATTGGTCAATACCCTATAAAGTAAATAAAAATTTTTTAGGTTTTTTTAAGGAATTTTAAAGGTACTTAAAGGAACTTAAAATAATTTAAGAATTTTCAAGAATTTTCATGCGATTTTGAAAATTTCTGACATCTTAAAGGATTTTAAGTCATTTTAAAAGAATTTGAAGAGTTTTCAAGTAATTTTAAAGAATTTAAAGAGATCTTGAAAAAAATTTAAATCGATTTCAAGTGACTTTAAAGAGTGTTTATGAAATTTCAAAAAAATTCCAAAATGTTTCAGGATTTTTAACTATTTAAAAATATATGTAAATATTGTAAGGAATTTTTAATGATATTAACAAATTCCGAAAGCTTTTAAAAGAATATAAAAACATTTATGAATTTTATATAAGAAGTTTTAGTGTTATCCAAGTTATTTTGTTTCAAGTTGCAAGATTTTGAAGTAATTTGAAAACAAAAAAATGTTGATTTGTTGAAATCTCTTAAAACCTAGTGAAAAATATAGTTTAATAAGAATTTTCATGAACAACCTACTCAAAGTTCCTAGAAATATGTCTATCTTTTTCAACCATCTTTTATATTTTCATAAAAAATTAAGTATGGAAAATGTGGGGAATTCCCCTATTTTAAATTAGGGCTAAATGAAGAAATTTCTGTGGTAATAATTTATTGAAACTTTTTGCGAATACTTTGTTCTAGCAAAGATATTGAATAGAGTAATATTTTTGTAGCGTTTAGAGAAATGTTTGAGCTTTTTACCTGAATCTAAATAATTTCAATTTCTATAAAAAATACCATAGTCGAAAAGTATGATTATTTATAAAGATAATCTAATCCGTTGAATCTTCTTATTTTATTTATGAAAATAACTCTTCATTGTTGTAGAGTGCGTTAACAAAATATGTTTGGTTGCGCGATAAATTCGGTATAACCGAGAACAGGGGATATTTTGCACCGCTGTGCGTTAATTATAGAGTGTGCTGTGTCAGTATGGCTTTTGAAATTCTTGTACCTGTATACTTGTATAGTGCGATTAATATACGAGCTCGCAATATTATACCGGAACTGCTTATAACGCGCATTTAACAGCTCCTTGGTCGCGTTTGCATCCTTAAGTGAAAGGACGACGACGCTTATACAATTTCTGCTTCTCTTTTCTCTTCTTTTCCTCTTTTTCGTCATTTACGACGACAGAGGTTATCGTCTTAGAATCTTGGGAATGCTCTCGACGTTTCCCTACCAGAATTTCTCACGTCTTTTGCAAAAATTTTAGATAGCCACCTGAATAGTGATTATTATTTCATGATGAACTTTCAATTTTAATGGAATTGATGTCTGAACATTTGAAGACTCAATTAGATAGCGTTTTCTTATTTGGAAAACTTTAAATCCTTCAAGGATATTTGCTGCAAGTTTAAACTCATCCAACTTTCAAAGTACAGAGTGGCTTCCATTAAATATTAATGTACCTACCCACGCTAAAAGATTCTACGGCAAGAGTATTGTTCCGTTCATATATTACTGGGGCACTTGGGTAATGTTCCTTGTTAGAAATTTCTTGCATGTAGCGTTAAATTTTTTGGTATTCTTTTAAAATCCTTTAAAATTTTTTGGAAGCATTAAAAATCTCTTCAATTTCAAAGATATCTTATCAGTTTTTAAAAGATTTTTCACAACGACTTAAAAGAAATTAAATCTTGAATCTTGGGAAAATTCTTGAAAATCCTTTAATTTTTTTAAGTTCCTTTAAATACCTTTTTTCAGTTACTAGAAAACCTTGAATCGTTTGAAAATCTATTAATATTCTTAAATATCATTTAAAATCCTTTAGAAAACCTAATCTTTTCGCGTGGGTGGTCGTAGTTTTTTCACGTATATATTACATGAATATATTTTTCCGGAGAGTTACAAATGTAAGCTGACAGTAATAATTAAAATTTGATGGATTTAATTACAAGTAAAAGTAGACTAATTGAATTCTGTTCATACTGAAATATATAACTACACACCTGTATAGTTATATATTTTGCGAAATAAGGAGTTTTAACAAGTGAAAGGATGGTACGGATTAGCTATAACTGAATGTATCTTAAAGTTTCTGGCATCATTAATCGTTATATGCAAGCAGCATGCAGGTTAAAATATATACCATATATATTCCGTAACATAAAAGCAGACGACTTCTCTTGAAGTTCTTGAATTTATGGAGAGAATATTGCGACCATATAAAAAATTCTAAGTACTTCATACATTTTCAGAAAAATAATGTGTCCAGTCTTATCACTTTTTTTCCTTAGTTTTTAAAAGAAAACTATAATAGAAAATCTGCGCGTTCAAATAGGTTTTATCTATATTAATAGAAAGATATGTTATATCGAGAGTAAAAATTAGAATTAATATTTTGAACTTTTATGCGTCAAAACCATATGTAGTTTTTTCATGAAGTGGAATTATTATTTTAAAGTCTTCATACACTGACATCAACTTAACAGTATTTAGATTTCCGATATCTGACAATCATAACCGGACATCCGGTTCGCAATTAATATCCTCTTCATTTTAGTCTTTTAAAAATGTACCATCTATAGTTACTAAAAATTATGAAAAAATATATAGTCACAAAATGTACTTTAATAATAATTGTTATGAAAACCCTGTTAAAGTTTCTAAAAAATGTTTGTTTGATTCAAAAAAATCTTTTCTCTCACTGGCTTTTGTTATTTTCTGTATCGTTAATTTGAAATCATTATCCTGCTTCAATAATTATACTGTTGCAGAATAAATTCATGAAAAATATAGGTATATGGACAAGAGGAGCGCAGTAAATCCTAGTTCATTAATTTGATCTCGAAATCGGATCAGAATGAAATTGTATACACATTAACGATTTAATCCTCAATATAGTGGATGATTTTGATCTCAATTTGATGATCAAAGGGATGTATGCAATGGCTTAATACCCTAGGTTTACTGTGAGTAGATTGATTCGTAATTAATTACCTTTCTAACGTATGTAGCTAATCTACAGCATAGCGTTTCTCTTTATGGTCTTCTTGAGTCGAAAGTATTACACTGACTCAGTGAGCTGATATTCAAACGATAGACGATGTGCACCTAGCAATAAATCACTATTGGCTCCTGTCACATATTGCTTGTAACAAGAAATGCGCAAGACATTGCAGTCTGCATCTTCTACTTGATATATTTTCATAAATACGTTTCACATTCTTCTGCGAAAAGGCAGCATCTTATTATGTACTTCATTTCATACTTCACGACGTCCATTAACTTTTCAGGATGCAACATGTGAAGATTGCAAGCGAGAACTCTTACTAATCTAATACGTAATTTAATGCAATGATGAGTCTAATTAGTTCGCATAATAACATAATAGCAATTCAATTTTATAGAGAGTAAACGAATATATATAGAATTATATAGAATTATATAAAAAGTTCTGAACGTTCAAATGAACGTATTATATTGTTATTTT
>JAUESI010020453.1:0-10020 GCA_032275145.1 Synergus laeviventris | reverse complement strand
TCTCAGTTATGTCTTGCTCAGTCTCACTTCCAAGACATGAAAACCAGAGGAAAATATGTCTTGGAATGGTCTTGATGTGGGGCAATTTAAGTCGGTCTTGAGACATAATATTTTTACTCGGGCATCGATATAAGTAAAACAACTTTTACCTATTAATCCTTAAAATGCGTTGTCCATTAGCCTTTGGAATGTGGCTGGTGCGTTTTTAAGCCGAATGGCATTCGGTTATATTCAAATTGTCCTTCTAATGTTGAGAAAGCAGTGTATTCTTTACACTCTTCTTTCATTGGGATTTGATGGAAGCCTGCACTCATGTCAAATGCTGAGAAGAATTTTGCTCTTCCTAGATGATTTAGGATATCTTCTATCACTGGTAGGGGATATGTATCTTGATCCATGTCTTTGTTTATTTGTCTGTAATAAATTACCATTCTGAGTTTGTCCCCTTTTTTAGATACAATCCATAGTGGAGAGTTGAATGGTGATTGGGATGGCCTTACTATACCTTTAGGTAATAATTTGTTAGTTTCTTCTAGAGAGAACTCGCGATGTTTTTCTGACAGTTGTGTGACCGCAAATTTATTATCTTCCCTGAATTTAAAACTATTTCGTGTTCTGTCAAATGTGTGCAAGGTTGAAATAGGGTACTTTAATCTCTTGATTATAAAGCGTATATAGTCCGTCGGAAATCTGTTCATGGTTTTCAATCTAAACTACTTAATTCAATTTATTTTCCATTTAGATCTTAAAAATTTGACTTGTTTTTCCCACGACATAATTTCCGTCTGAATGTAGGGGTGTTTTCCAGTTCTCTATTATTAGATGATGTATGCTCTCATGAAATAAGGATTTTTGTTTGTTTGTTTGTAATAATTGATTGATATATTTAAATGAACATTTCAGAGTTACATGTGCTTTTATAAGTTCAACGAACTGTATGAGTCGAGAGTGCGTGTCGAACTGAACTTAATTTTGCATTTTGGAAAATGGTTACATTTTTAGGGAGGGAACCTGAAGAACTCAGGGTACATAGAGTAGGAGAATTGTAAAGAGCTATTGCTTGATGATTTTATAGACCTGAAGGTCGTAGTACTACCTGGATTAAGTGCGCATCGGCTAGACGACTATTAAATTAGGGACGCAAAATGACCAGAGAGTATTTGGACAATTTCTTAAGTACACCCATAAAGGGATTTAAAAAGAACAGAATTGGTGTGTTAAAATGTTTAGAATTTGAATGATTTGATAGCTTGGTTTTACAACTCTTATTCATGAAAGAAGGCAATTTAGAAAATAAACTAACGACGAAATAGTATTGTAAAAGAGACATTAAACTGTTTACTATTTGTACGTCTAGGACTCAACAGATGAGTTTTTGTTATATTGTACCTGGTATATTTGTTAAAGAAATCTAGTTCGATGATGCCGTCCTCTACCAATGGGAAATCTTCTTTTACAATGTGGAATAGTTCATTTTTATTCCAATATTTTATATAAATTGCCTCGGTTGTTTCGTGTCTATCGTCTCCCACTGTAAATTTTTTTTTAATTTAAACGGTATCTCGTGAGCTTCAAGGACCTTTCTTTTAATTATATTTATGGCTGCACTAATAGTTTGTAGACTATTCACATTTCTCGTGTCTCTGAATGTTGGAAATACAACGATGATATTAGACAAATAGAAGCAAATACAGAAAATAAAACCAGCAGCTGGAAGAAAAAGGATGCTAAAGCTAAAGCAAAAATCGGACTTCTTGTGGATAATGATCAGCTGACCCACGTAAAGAATAGTAAGTCTGCAAGGGAACTTTGGAATTTACTTAAAGATTACCACCAAAAGGCTACAGCTCACGGTAAGATGTTTTATTTAAAAAGTTTATAGACTCAGGAGCGTCGAGTCACATGACTCACAATCGGACGTTTTTCTCAAAATTTACCCCAGATAATATGACGGTTCAGGTTGCAAAGAAGGACATCGTTATGAGTGTACTCGGTACAGGGTCAGGTATAATAAAAGGCTTTGACGGAAAAGGTACTCAGGTCAATGTTGAACTGAAAAATGTCCTCTACATTCCAACTTTGGATCGGAATCTAGTTTCTGTTAGCAAAATAACGGACAGCGGATTAAATATAAAGTTTTGGGAAACAGAATGTGAAATTCAACATAAAGAGAAAACTATATTAGTTGGATCGCGTTATGGAGATCTTTATAAATTAAAGAAAGAAGAAACAGCAAATTTAACAGTCGGCATTCAAGATAAACATAAAGAAAACTGTCAGCACACATGGCATCGGATATTCGGTCATAGGGATCCTCAGGCAATTACGGGTTTAGAGAACAAAGTTCTCGCTACAGAAATAAAAATTGAAGATTGCAGAATTAGGCAACCATGCGAATGCTGCATAAAAGGGAAAATGACTCGAAAGCCATTTCCAAAAGAAACTCAAGGACAAGACAAGGTCAATAAAGAAGTCAGGATTAACTTTCCAAATGCCTTGACAGAAACTGAAGGGGAAACAGAAGGAGAAAGTGAAGATCACATCACCACTGAAGATGATTCCAGCGACCACGAATCAAACATCGAGATTAAAGACAACGCGGAAGATAATGAAGAAATTCAACAAGAAAATAATCTGAGACGTTCAGATCGCAACAATAAAGGAGTTCCACCCTCTAGATTCATGGCAGAATTAAATTCAATCTTGCAAACGGAAGAAGAACCAAGAAATTTCAAGGAGGCTATGCAGAGCTCGAATACAAAAGAATGGCGATCGACAACAGAAGAAGAAATGAAGTCTCTAAAGGAGAACGGAACCTGGAAACTCATCGAACCACCAGAGAAAGCAAAAATTGTAGGATGTAGATGGATATTTAAATTAAAGAAAACTGCTGAAGGTGCAATAAGTAAATACAAAGCAAGATTAGTTGCACAGGGTTTTTCTCAAAAATTTGGGATAGATTACGATGAAGTTTTCGCACCAGTTGTTCGTCAAACCACTTTTCGAACATTATTAGTCATTGCTGGAAGGGAGAAAATGTTCGTATATCATTACGACTTAAAGACAGCCTTCTTGAACGGCGATTTAAAAGAAACTGTTCTAATGAAGCAGCCAGAAGGATTTGAGGTTCCAGGAAAGGAGCATATGGTATGCAAGTTAAACAAACCCATTTATGGTTTGAAACAAGCAGCTAAGGCTTGGAACGAAAAGCTTCATAAAACGCTTCTGAAGCATGGATTCGTTCAAGGAAAGGCTGATTGCTGTTTGTATATAAAGAATACTGAAAACGGAAGAATTTTTCTCATCAGCTACGTAGCTGATCTGATAATGGCTAGTAAGGACGAAAATGAAGTTCTTCAAACAGGTGAGGAATTAGGACGTTACTTCAGTCTGATTAACATAGGAAGATTCCATCTGGATTCCATTATCTTGGAATCCAGATTGATCAGGACGAAAAAGGGATTTTTAGCATCAGTCAAGCTCAATATATTGATGAAGTTCTCAAATCGGTTGGATTGAGTGACGCAAAAATATCAAAAATACCAATAGATACTGGATACGTGAAATCAAGACAGGATGAAGAACCAATGGAAGATAATGAGGGTTATCGAAGGCTCATAGGAAAACTCCTATATATAGCGGTCAACACGAGACCAATATCAATATCAATATCAATATAATACCAATATCAATATTGTCCAACAGAATCTATGGTGGCTGATATGTTAACGAAGCCACTGAACCACATAAAGTTATCCGTAAATCGCAAAGAATGTGGGCTAATTTAGGGTTATTTTTGTTTATTTGTTTCAGAACGTCATCGTTGAGGAAAGGTGTTGGAAATACAACGATGATATTAGACACTAAATAGTACAGATTCCAGAAATTGACAGAGAGGGATTCATATTTCATATACCTGAGGAGCTATCCACTGGAGATATTGAGGGTGGACAGTTGTCCCTTGGCTTTTTAGTCACAGTACAATCTTTGACTCTTAAAGGCTATACTTCTCCAACGGAATCAATCTAAAGACTGTAATAAAGTGTTTTCACCTTTTCTTTTACATACACATAATATTTGGTAACTTTATTTAACTGCGTGCAGCTCCAGGACCACGTCTAAATTAAGGGATGGTCGATGCGGCGCTCGATCCTAGGTCTTTCTACCCTAATGTAGTGAGGGGATAGCCACACCCTGACATCCGTTACACACTCACAGCAATAAAATTTTCCTCACTCCAAAAAACTATTGGGCCACTGAATACTGTCGAGCTACACCTGTCCTCACTATAAGAAACATCTGGTACAATTCTCCAACCAACTTTCCGAAATCGAGTCTCAGACTCATTTCACACTTTTCTTCAAAACCGTCAAACGCCAAATGGAAGTACTAAATTTTAAGTTTTCAAAAAACTTCCATGTTTTTCTTCTATTATGCTTTTTTCATTCTCACATGAAAAATATATTGTTATAGTCCTAGTTATACTTATTACATGTTCTGCGCCTTGGGATACAAGATTTATCTCTTTTTGAAGAAACTATGCATTTTTTGCATAATATAACATAGATAGAATTCACGCTTCTACTTGATTTATCGAGAAAAAAATCTACTTGATTTATACATAAAAAACTTCCATTTTCAAACGCCAAATGGAAGTACAAAATTTTAAGTTTTCAAAAAACTTGACATGTTTCTTGAAATTTTGCATCGAATGATATACACTTGTAAATGTCAAACAATTTTATTATCTATTGAAAAATTAAAAATAAGAGCCTGACTAAGCTTATCATTTTCGTAATCTAAATGTTAAAAGTGATTGAGGATTTATGAAAATTTTTTAAATAAATATTTGAGGAGACACTGAATATCGGTTGAATATCGATCGACACCTGCTTTCTAAGCAGGTAACAACCGATTTGTAATATTGACCCTCCAATGTCGAGTTTAGTCAAATCTACTGCTAAATAGCAATGTCAGCTTACAATAATTGTCAAAAGTCAAAATTGTACACCTGCGAGAAAATTCAGATTTTACTTACTTTCTAAGGACTAATAAATAGTGTCCTTTGCAATTTCTAGAGTCTTTTGCTGAATAGCAATGTTAGCTTTCAATTGTGAAAAGTCAGTCACAAGTAACTACTTTGCGTTCAATATTATACTTGAGTACTTCTCATTTGAAATCAGTATTCGAAGAGTGGAGGTTGTCTCTTCTCGTCTGTGGAAAATAAGATTTCCAACTAACAGAACCACGGGTTTTTTTAAATACAAAGCACTGAATTTAATATTTAGGCATTAATTAGCACTAAAATATAGAATTGGTTTTTTTAAGAAAATACTTTGTGGTTTTGTCCACTAACGTACTTGTTTAGTATTATGTTTAATTTAAGAAAAAGAGGTAAATTCACGTAATTCAAACAAGAAAAATAGCCTGGATATTTGGGATATATATAATATAAAATAAATGAGTTATTAAATTCCCACAAATATAAAACTGTTAAACAGTTATTTATAATTATTAATTTTTTATCTATTTATGAAATTATTAATAAAACAATTAATTTATTTATTTATTAAACAATTATTAATTATTAAATATTTTCTGCAACCTCAAATTGTAGGAATCAAAATATTTATGGAATGTAACAATTAATTAATTTATAAATTATTTTGTGATATTGTTACTTATTTTTTCGACATTTTATATTATTTCTGGATGTTCAAATACTTTTAGATATAATAAAGAATGAAAAATAGTTTTCAATTAAGCAAAAATATGCGAATATTTTAATTTTAATTTTAATTTACTTAAAGCGAAAGACCATTAACAAATATTTTAATCTTTAGCAACACATTAATCACGATTAATTCGAAAATTATTTTTCAAAATTTTATAATAATTAAAAATTTAAATTAGGATTCAGCTAATTTCCATAATTTCTTTTTTGGCAAATTAGCTTTTCAGGAATCAGCTAAAGAAATTCTAGCAAATTGTCGCATTCTATTATATTTTACAAATATATTTTAACAGTATATGCGAAAAAACTTCTTTTATAGTAAGTTCTTTACAAACAAAGTAAAATTTTAATTTAGAGAAGTCATTCAAGACTAAGTTAAAAATATGACTGCTTACAATGCAGCGATTCCAGGTTAGTATAAATATATAAAGAAATTGGTGGTTCTTTTTTCACAATTATTTGAATATTAAAGCTATTTATTAATTATTTTTATTTTCTATAGAGGGCTTTATTGTCGACGAGTCCATCGTTGAAATAAAATGTCCGCTATCTGCAGATAAACATGAAACATCCGAGGAAGCGATATTAAATAAGAAAATATGTATAAGTTTTTAATATACTTTATATATTCTCATCAAAGAATGTATTATATTTGTGTAAAATTTAACCCCTTTCATAAACATTTTCAGATGAAATATTCTGATATTGTTGATGGCAAACCGATTCTGAAACCAACGAGCCATTATTACTTTCAAGTTCAAGGGCAATTGCACATCACTAAAAGAAAACGGTGTTATTTTGTGATTTGCACAAAAAGTTTTGTAACATTTAAAGTTAATCTGAAAGATGATGCTTTTTGTGAGTAGAAGATGAAATGTGCTCTAATGAGGTAAGTCTCCTAATTCATACTCACATGTAGTTAATTATAAAATATTACTCTGATGATTAAACGTATTGAATGAATTAAATATTTGCAGATTCTACTATGACTGCCTTCTTCCAGCGATTGTGAAACCAATGTATCCTCAACGTTTGAAGAAATCAGACATAAAAGATCCGCCAGGTCGAGGTTCTAAATCATTCTAAATCAGCAAATCATTACGCCATCTGATTCAAGTCAAAAACAAGAAATTTTTATTTTCTTAAGGGCATGTGATACTTAGAAAAATGGTTGATTTTATATGTTCAAATTCCCCAACTTTGGGAAACGGTAAAGAACATTGAAACGGGCCGTTGACGACTCGATTTTTTTTGCATAATGAAAAAAAAATTTTTTGTTGCTAAAACGGAAGTATTGATAATGAACTGTCGATAATAATTATTTTTTAATTATTTCAACCAAACGAGAGTCAATAATAGTCGCTTAGCATTTTTGATAACTTCCCTGAATTAATTTTTTTTAAATATTCATTTTTGTGAAAAAAAACGTAGGTCCGAGTCGACAAGGGTCCGTTTCAATGTTCTATACCGTTTCTCAAAGTTTCAGGGAAAAATATTTATTTTTGTAGCCGTAAAGTTGAGGAATTTGGTCAATCAAATTAGCATTTTTAGCAAAAAAAAATATTTTTTTTTTCATTATGCAAAATAAATCGAATCAATAACGGTCCGTTTCAATATAATTTACCGTTTCCCAAAGTTGCAGGGCAAAATATTTATTTTTTTAGCCGTAAAGTTGAGGAATTTGAACATATAAAATCAATCATTTTTCTAAGTATCACATGCCCTTAACATTATAATACTCATAGTTATCTTACTATTTACTTGAATCCATTAATCATATAGATCAATACATTCGTCCTGACACAATTAAAGAATCTTTATTTTCCTTACATCAGCTTTAAATTTTTATTATTTGAGAAATTGTAGTCGAAAATTAATTTTTGAAATTTACAATTAATTATAACTTTGTTATATTTCAATTTTATATGTGTGAGCTTTGAATTTTGATAATTAAACATTTTATCAATTTATCTGTATTTTTGCTCTAACCACTTTTTGTCGGTTTCGTTCTCTCCCTCGAATAATTAGTAATTTTATTACAAAAATTACTAAAAATTTGTAATTTACAGAAAGGAATAATGAAATACAACTACTTATTAGTTGAATCCTTCTGCAAAGTGAATAGTGGTTCATTTTTCACTAATTTAAAGTTATATATTGTAACTGTACACTTCTAACCCCTGCATAATGACATCACAACATACAGGACTGCATTTGCGTTCTAGCATCCTGCACCGCAAAACGCGCAAACGCCAAGTTTCCCCACCCGCGATATAACAAAAAATGCGAATCGCGAGTGTCAGGGTAGTCGAGGAGGTAAGATGCAGAACGCGTTTGGACTTTGGGTCAGTCGGGGGCTCGGGAGCGAGCGGTGAGCATCTTAAAGTGTTCTCTGAGCAGGACTCGCGATTTATCGTGGTATCCGAGTTTATTCATTTTAGGAAACGTTTTCTAGGCAGGACCCGCGATTTATCTTGATGTCCGAGTTTGGATTCATTTCCTGCTTATGAGCACTGGGAAGGAACTGCGATTTATCGTGGTATCTGAGTTTGGAGCGCTAAGCAAAAATATTCTGAATTGAGTCAAATTTCTGAGATTAGAGATATATTTCGAGCTCTCAGATATTTGATCTTTTGAAGGAGTCCATAAAAGATTGTATACAGCCGCTTGCGAAGCGACATTTATTACCACGAGCGAAATAAGGAATTACGTCTAAGCGAATATTATAAGAAAAGGCAATCACTGTATGCCTAAATGTGTGAAGAGTGTTTAGAATAATAAATACTATATACTATAATACTTATCTTTGTGAAGTTGTTTTGCTGAATTATTGAACACTAAGTTTCATAGTGTATCTCATTTTTGTTTGCATTGTCGCTGATATTACTGATTTTTATTTACCCCATGCATAATTTCTGAATTATTTCCCATTCTTGCATTAATGATTTGATTGCTGATATTTTTAGATTTTGTCCTTTATTGCTGAATTTATGATTATGAGAATTTTACCATATTGTATTGCAGTTTTGTTTATTTGCTGAATTTTGCCTTTTATTGTTTAAGAATTCTGGTTTAATTATCGATTTAGTCATGTTTAAGTAATTGTTGGTAATTTTTCTCTTGAGAACCGATCTAATTATGTATGGAGCTCTAAATTTTTCTTTATATTGATTCGTCAATTCTGTGTAAATACATTGTGAGATCCTTTTAAGAGAATTTATTTGATTGATTATTTATGAAACCTTTAACGATAACGGTACACTAGATTTCAGGACGAACATCAATCTTATATTGCGTTAATTGAATTTTTTGACCAAGAAAGTCCTTGTTAGAGATAAGCACAGTAATCCACTAATAATGCACTAAAAAATATTTTTCCCACTGTTAGTTGAGGGTGGGTGGTATAGTCACTAAAAACAGCACCCTTTAATTTAGCAAAATACAAAATTACTTTATTTTGAAGAATTAATCAGTAATAGTATCTGAGTGAACATAAGCAAAAATCACGCACGATACGAAGTATAGTAAGAGGCTTCTATACTCGAGTACACCGTACTCACACTCTCTGACTACCGTACCAATCTACTCAATTTGCCTGGAGAAAGTGGGGAGAGAGGAGAAACGAGCAGAGGCAATAGAGTAGCCGGCGCGACCACGACAATTGAAGAATCCACGAATGAATATGCAAATGGTATGCCGCCCGCCCTAGCATAGGGTATGAAGAGGCGACAACAGCTTGTTTAGAAGTAGTACCACAGTGGCCTGATTCTCTACAGGCAGGAGATAGATCTTCACGATAGACCGTTTCAATATTGTAGTAAATCTTTTATAGGCCGATATGAATCCATTAGTATCCTAGCTAGTAACAGCTTTCAAATGCACAGTTCTTGTATCAAAACAAATAAAGACCACAATGTAGCCCTTAAGCCTTATATCATCGACCCTTGTCGTACGCATCCAGATTGGGCCAGCATAGTCCAAGACACTGACAGCAAATAGTGTACAAGTGGTGGCACGATATCGAGCGCAAGTAGTGCATCCATATAGCACAGTCTTCACACCAGTACGTTCTGCAATATCCAATATCTCTTACGAAGATACGACAGAGTTAGTTGAGTTCCTCCATGCAACATCGCCTGATATCCATTTCTAATAATTAGAGTAGTAAGTACTGATTTTCGTAGTAAAATATGAGAACATCTCTCATCGAAGTCGAGAACAGCATTCTTGAGCCGACCTCCTAGTCGGATCAAGCCATCAGAATCCAAAAACGGCAGTAGCCGAAT
>JAUESI010020452.1:0-10029 GCA_032275145.1 Synergus laeviventris | reverse complement strand
AGCTATTAAAAAAGGTTAGCAAGGGTTTCGTCTCAGTTATGAGACTGAGCAAGACATCAACGTTTCAAGTAGTCTCAAGACCAATATAAGAGGAAGCCAAGATCATTTGAAGACGAAACATTTTTACTCGGGACGCGACTCTGGCGATCGCCATGATGGGCTGAATATTACTTCGCTACCTTGATTTATTTAAATGCATCTTGTAACAGGCCGTCGATGAGTTTCCGCCTGCATGTCGGAAACTCACTCTTTTCCTGGACTTTCCATAAGTGAGACGTATTTCTCCTTTTGTTTCGAACAAACTGTTGTAGTTCCGGATTTCGGTAGATCCCAACGTTGGGCGCCAATTGTTGTTGCCCGTGTTTTTGGTTGAGCCCCATGTTGGATGCCAATTGTTATTGTCCCTTGTTTTGGGTGGAGCTCCACGTTGGGCGCCAATTGTTGTAGTCCCGGGTCTAGGTAGGGTGATGTGAGGCGAAGTAAATGCTCCGTTGAAAAGGTGGTGTAGAACAACAATGAATTTTCGTGGTGTAGAAATAAATTCTCGCATAAAATATTACCGGAAAGAAAAGGAAGGTCGGTTTAATGTAAACTAGGAGATGCTTCTTGAAGACTTGTATTTTTCTTTTTCTTGTTGGTTTACACGGCGAATCTTGGGTGGGTTTTTTTTGAGGAGAGTTGACTCTCAAAGTCAACTCGCCTGCGACTGTCTGGCGACTCTCCGGCGACTCAATAAACCCCGGAAGATGCGTCCTTTTACAGACCGTCCACACCCATGAAAGTGTCATGGAAGGGTTGCCTCTTCTTCAACTTCCCCTTAACAAAAAATCTTCTAGAATCTCGTAGATGATTTTATATCAGTGGAAAGTTTTGGTCCAACGAGCGTACTGAGGTCTGCGAGTGAGATAAGGCCCCCGTGCGAGGGAGCGAGAGAGCGAGCAAAGGTCCAGTCTGCTGGAACCCGCTTTAATTTTTTCATTACGTTCGTAGACCAGGGTTTCTCTTTCGTCGGAAAATTTCCAACGAAGCGTCGTTATAGAAAAACGAAAGTATTTTCGAGGATCGAAAATCTTTCGCTGTTCTTGTACTTCGCGAATAGCGCGAATAACGAAAGTATACTAGAATTTTTGGAATTATTACGAGCTTCGAATTATTCCTATACTGATTAATTTCCGAATTCTAAAGATGGCAGAGGTTAATTAATTTTTTTTCTGGCAAGTCGATAAAGTTGGGTAAATTATAAATATTGAATCTTGTAATTAAGGTAGATGTCCTAGTGATCATGTTTTTCAAATCTTTAAAATTTCTTGAAATACATTCAGATTCTAAGAAATCTGCTGAAATTTCAGGAATTCTATAAAATTTTTTTTAATTCTTGAAATTTGTTACAAATTCCTAATTTCTAAAATTTCTATAAAACTCAAAACTTTGTTAAATTCCTTAAAATTATTTGAAATTTCATGACAGCTCTTCAAATTTCTAAAAATCGTTGGTAATGTACGTTTTTTTGGATTTCAAAATAGTCCTACGCAATTTTCGCAGACGTTTTAAAATAAATGTGTATAAAGATTCACCATATTTTGTTTTAAATTTTACACACAACTGATTAATTATGACGCAAGATAAAAATCTATTAAATAATTGACTATGTATCTAATTTCAATCATATTTTTTGTAGTTTACATACAGTCCATTACGACTTTCATGTATGATACTTTTACATAAAATTTATTTCAGACATAAACTATTTGGAATTTTAAAACACACACATATATATACCATATATTGTAACAGTACACTTATAACCCCTATAGAATGATTATACGACATACATAACTGCATTCGCGTTCTGACATCCAATACCATGAAACGCGCAAACGCGAATGTTTCCCCACCCGTGATCTAGTGAAAAGTAAAATCGCGAGTGGAAGGAAAATTGAGGAGGTAGGATGCACAGGACGATTTTCAGTCAATCGGGGGCTCGGGCAGGCTCGGGAGCGAGCGGTGAGAATCTTAAAGTGTTCTCTGGGCAGGACCCGCGATTTATCGTGGTATCCGAGTTTGGAGCCATAAGCATAAAACTCTGACTCGAAATTGAGCTTTGAGATCTAGAAGTCTGTTTCTGATACTCAAAGACTTGGTCTCTTGGATGAGTCAGTAGAAAAAATTCTAAGAAAATAAAAAGGAAATAATAAGATGAGACTCGTGAGCGAGCAATAAAGATCTATAAAGTGTTTTCTGGACAGGACTTTAGGAAACGTTTTCTAGGATATTTGATCTTTTGAAGGAATCCATGAAAGATTGTATACAGCCGCTTGCGAAACGACATTTATTATCGTGAGCATGTATAAGCGAATATTATAAGGAAAGACAACCAGTGTATGCCTAAATGTGTGTAGAGTGCTTAGAATAGTAAACAAGAAAAATTAATTGTGTATGGGGGTATTTTAAAAGTGAATACAATAAGGATTAAAAATAATCTTTGCTTCTTCTCTCGTGCCCGAACCTAATAACAATTAAAAGAGTGAAAATTCTTTAAAGAAAATAATATATAAAGAATATAAAGTTTCAATATATATGTTAGTATATATTAAATTTATTTCAAAGACAGAATTTTTGAAATTTAATACACTTTGCTGCATGAAAGTGCTTGAAATTTCAAAACATTTTTTACAGTGGACGATCCTATTTCTTGTAGATACAAGCCTCTACTTATCCTATTTATTTTTCTGATTAGAATATTAAGTAAATTCTGAATGCAAGAATAAAAACAAACTGATTGTGTTCTTTAAATTTTAATGTTTTTCTTCATTTCCTTGCAGCAGAGATAAATTTAATCCATCCGCTAAGTGTACGCATCAAATTTCCTTTTTACCAGCTTTAATAGTTAGTAAAATGTTGCTGTAATAACTATGATGATAGATAACATTTCACTTTATACCTACTAACAAGTATGCAAAGCATTCTACCTCTTAACATCCTATTAACATTTTTATCTTCTCTCGCGAGCACATTTCGATGTGTCGTTACTTCCCTGGTGAAAATTTAATGTTTAAAGTTTACAATTTCCCTTATAATAATTGTTTCATTCTGAAGTCTAACATAGATTCGAGGAAATAAGCTTCATTCTGAGTCTATCTGTAGAAAGTAAGAAATCCTATTCCAATGAATCCGGGTTCATCCGAAATAAAAACCAAAATTTTTATCCGAATCCTACCATGCAAGCCAAACCGAAATTCCTGTTTGAATTAACCCAAGCCAATCAAAAGTAAATATTCTCACCTGAATCAATCCGTGCCAATCCGACATCAAAACAACAATTCCTGTACAAATAAATCTGAACCATTTTGAAATTAATTTATAATTCCTATCCAAGTCAATATGAGTCAATCTGAAGTCAATACCGAAATAATTATCCTAATTGGACCGAAGTGAAAATAAAAATCCTATTTGAATCAGCCCAAGCCAATCTGATTTCATGATTCCTATTCGAAACAGACCTTGTACATTGGACGCCAAAATCAAAATTCCTATCCGAGACAAACCAAAGGCAAAACCAAAATTCATATCTGAATCAATCCGACCCTATTCAGATTGAAAATTTGGTACGGATTAGCCTCGGATTCATTGACGAGCGAATGACTGAGAATATAACATACGACTACAGATAGTCTGAAACGAGCCCTTGATAGTGATGCATACGTCGGTTCGTCTTTACGACTGGATTTGTTACGGCGCTATGCTTGACATGTCATGCTGAGATAATGTCACGGATCTGTTCATGTACATGAATATGGACACAACGAACCCGTGATGGAGAGTACAGTAAACTCGACTATCTACCCTTGCCCTATCTGTCTGTATGTAAAATACTGGATAACAAACGTGAGTAGCGACTAGAGGATTTATTACTCCGCTGTAGTCATGACGATTCAAGAGTAAAATTATAATCAAGAGTTGAGATTTACTAGGCGTTGTTGTAATTTTTGTTTTCGTAATTTTTTTCTGTGAAATTTATTCTAAAAACGAAATATTTTCCGATTTTGTTAGTATTTGACGAATAGAAGAAGAAATGCGATATGTTATTTAAAGGGCCCGAAAGGATGTAGACAAATAAGGGCAGGACAGTCAGGGCTGGGTCAAGAGATTAATAGACAATGCTCAAAGAGATGGATTTCCTGGACGCCCAAAGCAGGTTGTGATTAACTAACAATAGCGTCTAATTTACATTACTAGGTCAATCACATACTTAACAGCGTTTAACGAAATGAAATACTAGCATACACTACCGCAGTTATTACATTCTCAGCAGAAAGGGTATTAGATTTTTGGAAAATTTGAACCCATCGTTTTTGTCAATTTTCACATTTTAATACTCCCTGAAGCCGAAAAACATAATTTTACGAATGTGTCGTCTGTAGATTTTTAGTTTCAGAGTGCGATAACTTTTTAAAGAATTCACCGACTGGATTGGCCTCCGGTAAACTCTTGTATGTCCTAATATAAAGGTCAAGTTCGTTAGCCAGCCATTTCGGATAAAAATTCAAAAATTTAAAGGATTTTGAAAATGTTAAAAAAGCCACGTTTTTTAATTTAAACATTCTATGTATGGATATTCATAATACTTTGAAATCCGGACAATTTATGCTCATCACTTTTTTCGATAAAAAAATGATCAAACTTATAATATTACCAAATATTACCACCAGCTCGTCAGAGAGGGATCTTGTGGGGGCGAGAAATAAGTGAAGTAATACATGAGAAAATATAACAGAAAAAAGAAATGCTTAAATTGATTTGACAAGAAAAAAAAGAAATGATGAAATATTTACAAGTATAGTAAAGATAAAATTATGAATGATGAAATAAAAATTGTGGACCCAGTTAAAATCATGCCGAAACAAATCCAAATGTTTCTTTCAATCAATTTTAATCCACGCGGTGACATGCCAAATCCTGGTTGGTGCCGCCTCTTTTACCTGAGTTTTGAACCCTGAAAAAGGGCATTTAGAAGGAGTTTTTTATTGAAAGAAAATTAGCTTGGGAAGAATTTCTTTAGGGAGATACATTTAGGGAGTGGATGGCATTGGTTCCCCCAAAAGAACTCTCTCACCAAATGTATTTTTAAGAGGAAAAATGGTATCAGATAATGTCTACAATGTTGTCGAGCCACTGGGGTGGTACTAAGTAATATCCAAAATTCACAATAAAGCTCTTACACATTCGATCAGATGCAGTCGGATAGAAATATTGGGTTTCAGCTCAGATTCAATCGCATTGGAATCCTTGTTTCAAAATTGGATGAGGTCAGATTCAATTGAATTCAGTCGGTTAGAAATCTTACAATTAGTTGACCTCGAATTAGGTTGGTTTGAGTCGGATTGGCATGCTTGTTACGAATTCGGCTAACATCGGATTTAATCGGATAGGAATTTTGGGATCACCTCGGATTAAATCTGATTCAACCGGGTTGGAATCCTTGTTTTAAAAGAGGATTAGGTCAAATTTAGTCGAATTGAAATCTTGGGGTTCATTTCGGATGCAGTCGGCTTCAGTGAGATAGAAATCTTGTTTGACCTCGAAGTAGGTCTGATTAAATTGAATTAGCATCCTTATTTCGACTTAGAGTTAGATTGGATTTAAACGGATAAGCATTTTCGGATTTTACTCGCATTCGGTCGCATTCAAACGGAATGTAATCTATGTTTCAGAATGGGATTAGGTCGCATTTAGTATAATGGGAATCTTGATTTGGCCTTGGATTAAATCGGATTCATATGAATATGCATTTTTTGTTGAACTTTGAATTAGATTTGAATGGAACCATTTGGTTCGGAAAGAGATTTCGGAATGAACGGGGTAAGAAGGATAAAAGTTTTTCTGTCTGAAACTTTTGCCAAGGAAATTAAATGGCCAATAATTGTAAACCATTGTACCCATTATCCTATTTAAGATAATAGTTTCAAAACATTTTCTATACTACAATATATATGCACCTAAAATTTGTTGCATGCTAGAGTGCTGGCCATTTTGAGTATAATTTGCATTCTATTTCCTTTTTTCTCATAAATTTTAGACCTCTACAAAGAATTCTACTTTGAACTAAATGAAACAGCCCTGAGTTTGAGGGGCGTACGCACGGTTTTGCACGCAGCACATCGGTAGGAAAGTTACCAAGTTGCGCGCGCAGCCTTGCCGCGCCTCGAGGCTGAGTGGCCTAAGTGCAGCTTGGCACATACGCCACTCTCCGAAAGCTTCCCTGACCCGCCGTTACTCAGAGAGCTCCGCGCTCTCTGGGACTTCTTTCATAGCAGCCGAACTGAGAAGACATAACCGATATTCCGAACCACCGCTGTTAGTTCATGCTCTAAGGTAGTTCTTAAATGCTAAATCTTCTTATAAGAAATGTGGAGGTAAAAGACACTGAAATTTGACGCACCAATTCAACTGTAACTGAATAAACACTCTTTATTTAAAGTATTAAAGCTAAGAGAGAATTATTAGTAATTCTATTCAAAAGTAGTAGATAATTTAAAGTATTGATTGAGAAAGATGTAATTCGGTGCCCGGTCTTTTGCTTAATGACTGTAAAGATAATCACTCACGTCATATCACCTTCTTATCGTTAGAAGTACCAGTATTAATTACTAACACACAATTCACCCATCTCGCAACCTACAAGTTCCGAAGGTATGAGTCCTCTGATTTTATAATTACAGACATGGCACCGACTATTTCGAATAGATTTTCTCAATCTTAACAATCGCGAACGGTCTCATACGTGCCTAAACCGCGCTCAAGCTCCAAGTCGATGTACGAAGAATAGACTGAGACCATCCGTGATTCTCCAATGGCAGTCCCACGGACGCCTTTCAAGATGATTTTCAAAACCCGGTCTACGACCCATCGAACACTTCCATTTTGCTATATGTCGCATTCTTTCGTCCTATCTAGCATGTAAGAGGATAAAATAGAACTGAACACTCCTCGAAGAAGGAACCGCCCGAATCTGAGAAAAAGAATAATAGTAGCGAGACGGCGGAATTCTTGCCACAAATAGGTCTTAGTGATACAGTGTTGCGCGAGTGTGCTTCGACCTCGAAACTTTTAAGTGGAAATTTAATTCCCGATTTCGAACCTTTACATTAGTGTCCAGACATTATTAATCATACAGAGGTCTCTACTACCACAGTCTCTCAACGATTCGAATTCGCGGATGCGACTTCACGATTCTCCAGTGAATGAGCATAGCAAGGCCTGCGGCGCCCCGATTAAAATACCGGTATTCGAGTTCAGGAATACAAGTGAGCCCTCATCACAATCCTTCGGTATGGCGACGTTATCGTTCACTTGCTATAGCGCGCAGTGCTCTAGTGTTCGCATGTGCCCAAGGCAATAGGCCGTTCCCATGATCCGATGGAAAAACCGTTGGAACTTCAGAAAGCGTTTGAAGGCTAAATAAATAATCCCCTATGCAAAATTGGTCAGTTCCCTCCTCCTCACAGGTGAATTACAGAGGCGAACTTCCTACCCCTTTCGGAACGTCGAAATTCTGCAAAATCGCTTTCTCTGTCCTCTTTTTCGTCAGACGAGGATTTGATGATGATACATTTGATGATCTCACCAATTATTTGTACAAGACAATGATACAAAAGAGGTCCCCTCTCAGTGAAGTGTCGTCGAATACGGGTATCCTCACGGTCGTGGATCCTCCTGTCCACCCGGAACCCTTACAGCATGTAATAGGCTCAACGCCTGAAAGGGAGAGAGGATTCAGCAAGTGCCTCTTAAACATCTCCACAGAAACCACGAACGCAGGAGGACGTGCCCTCTCACCGACGCGTTATCAGTGTCCACCGGAAGTCACGGAGCCGGGAAAACCCCCGTATACCTCTGCATCCTAGGTTTCACAAGCTTAGCGGATCTTAATTACCAAAGTCAGATACTGAAAATCCGGAATCCCAAATACGTTCGGTCATCGTCAAACCGAATCCTCGAAAGAGAAATCGCTGAGACCCACGTCCGTAGGAGTTCTCTCTTCTCTCAACGGAGGTGAAATTTTACCCCTCTCTCTCTCTCTCTGATTCCTTGGCAATGCGTTACTGTGTTAGGGTGGGGCCCATAACAAATGCCCTGAAGAATCGCCTGAATTGTACGGCACCATTCCAGCGAGTTAATATTAATCTTATCTCTACCCATTGCGTCCGCTACAACTGGATACTGAATTTTCCTGGTAGCAGAATCTGAGTTTATGATTTCTCTCTCAAAATCGAGCTAGAAAGTTGAATTACATTTTGCGGAGGAGTAGGATCTACGAAAGACATTCTTGTGCTTGAGATTCAACTTAGATTCTGATATACATGAAATAAAATTATATTTTGATTATGCAAAACCGAATATTATTTCATCCGACGAGCGCAAAGTCTAACTGTGAATTGTAGGAATCACGTGGTCCCAGAAGGCAGTCGTATTTTCCCAGTGGTCTCGAGTGGCAAGCGTACGAAATTACGAGCCTCTATTTGCCTTTCTGAAGAGACTAATTTATTTCTTAAGTAAATTGTTACACGGCACCATTGAGTAAATTAGACATTACTATATTTCCTTTCTAAAATAAAGCGTCATATTGTTTAACCGTAAAACCAAAACGAGGATTTTTTTTCTTTTTTTAGAACTATGACAAATGCAAATTTTTAAGAAGTAGATATATTGTAAGTTGTCATTGTTCATTTTCTTGAAGAAAATTTTAAATTAGGGGAATAAAATATATAAAAATGATAATTTAGTATAACAATGATCAAGAACTCAAAGAGACTTGCGGATTAAAAAGAATTCAAAAGGACTAAAAACTTAAATTGGAATAAATTCTGATTGATTTCCTGGAGTTCTATTGAGCTGTAACTGAAAATAACTAACATTTTTTAAAGAGGTATTTCTTCTAATAAATTATAAACTGAATTATTATTAATTATGAAAATATAGATCAAGTGGTATAGAGAAAGGTAGAATCTGTATTTATTCCTTTAAAGCTTAATATTTCATTTCCCATTAATTGAATTTCCTAATCCCATTTCGCACTATAATCCAGTGAGCAAAACAGAAATTATGGAAAATACAAAGTTTAGCCATCCGTAGAATAGAAAAGAAGGGAATTCTTATAGTTAGGAGGATTCAAATAAATACAAGCAATATTTTATCACATATCGCACTACTAGTAGTTGTCTTCCTCGACTTCACTTGAATTCTAATAAATTAATACGTCGCATATGTCAGAAAAAAAACTTATTTTCTTGCTGAAACTTGTCCTATCTGACGGGGAAATCAGGACGTTACTTGAATGTCATAACCACTTTTTGATTTTTCCCGTTTCCATGGTGCTCCAGTATCGAGATATTTTTAATCTTTTGATTAAACGTACGATGAGACATATCTGTAACAAAAATAAGATTATACTTACTTTTCTTCCTTTCCTCTTGCATAGAAAGTGGATTGAGATGTACAGTACCAACAAATTTTTTGTATTACTGTTAATTGCAGGGACTAGCCAGTCACAGTTGCTACGTTCTCCTTACCATCATTACCACAAGCACGTCATAGCTCATCGTGAGTCATCGGTAATACCACTGATGTATATAATACACTGGATACAGGATTCAATAGAGCGATCTGTGCCGAATTGAAGAGCCGCCATGTTGGGGGACTTTTGGTTCGGAACCATTCGGTATCAATGTTCGGGATACTTTAGAATATGCGGGGAAATTCAAATGTAGCATGGAAAAGAACTTAAAGATATTAATGAAAGTCATGTGAAATTTAGTTCATTTATTTATTTATTTATAGTTTAGTAAATGCTCTTCACTGCTTGGATGTAAAAAACGCACCTTTATTATTTTTACACCTTTATGCATTACTAAATGATTTAAAATGAAAGTGTGGTTTTGGTTGTTGCGGCATCCATTATTTATTTTAAGGGTTAAGATACTAAATCATATTTATGTCATAATTTATTGTTTTACAAATTATTTGATGTTG
>JAUESI010020451.1:0-10037 GCA_032275145.1 Synergus laeviventris | reverse complement strand
ATTTTCCCTCGCTTGCTATACATTTTCCCCATCTCTCGGGCAATTTGTGTATACCACGCCAAAAAAAGTCTTTATCTATCGATGCAAACCACTCGTCGAGCCATTTACCGACGTCTTCGTACGAATCGAAGTGTTGTTCAGCGAGCGCGTGACCCATCGACGAAAGCAAGTGGTAATCAGATGGGGCCAGGTGTGGTGAATAAGCGGGATGAGGTAGCACCTCCCAGTTGAGTGTTTTCAAGTAGTTTTGGACCATTTTTGACGTGATCCGGCTTTTTTTCACGCAAAGCACGGCGCAATTTGATTAGTTGTTGGTGGTAACGGTGAGCATCGACAGTATCACCAGGTTTTAATAGCTCATAGTAGAGAACACTCTCCTGATTCCACCAAACGCACAGCATCGTCTTGCGTCCAAAGCGATTAGGTCTTGAGAAAGAAGTTGATAGTTGTCCGGGATCGACCCACGACTTTCTTCGTTTCGGATTCTCAAAATAAATCCATTTTTCATCTCCAGTCACCACACGATGCAGAAACGACTTTCTTTTGTGTCTAGCAAGCAAGAGTTCACATGTGTTTTGGCGTCGCTCCATCTGCCTATCGTTCAGTTCATGGGGTACCCATTTTCCCATTTTTTGGATCTTTCCCATGGCATGTAAACGCATGGAAATGGCCGGTTGAGTAACACCTGACTGTTCGGCAAGCATTTTTTGTGTTTGTGTATCGTCCTCATCCAAAAGAGCCAACTTTTTTGGGCCGATTTTCACGCTTCTTGTCACTCAAGTCAAAATGACCGTCTTTGAACCGACGAAACCAGTCTCTGCAAGTTGTTTCCGATAAAGCACTGTCACCATAGGCCTCCACAAGCATTTGATGTGATTCGGCAGCCGATTTCTTCAAATTGAAGCAAAAAAGAAGAGCTTCCCGGAAATGCTCCTTTTCTGGCACAAAACTAGACATGATTACTCAAGGAAAAATGTATGGTATGCTGTATAAAAGAACTAGCGGAGAACAATAAAATACTCTAGATCCCTGGACATACAGGGACCGAGTTGGAGATCAAGAACTGGGTAGAATGGTGCAGTAGCGCAACAAATACTAGGCTCAAGTTAAGGGATGTAGACAGGATAAAGCCATCCTGAGTGAATGCCGCAGGAGGGATATGGCCTGAACCATCCTAAACTGGTCCAAGAAAGATGTAAGGATAATGGTGCAGATGCTCACTGGGCACAACAATTGGAATTAACATAAGTAAAAGATGGGATTGGTAACCGACACCGCTTGTAGCAGTTGTGGTAGGAACGATGAGACATCCCTATACGTATTAGGTCAGTACCCGTCTTTATCTAGGCTCAGACCACAAATCCTAGGAGCAGATATGCTGAAACCTGAGGAAATAAGGGCGCTAGCGACCGGTGACATTCTAAGGTTCTTAAGGAGGACTGACGTAGCGGGCTGGCTAGCGTCAGAGAATAAGGAAATAGAACAATGGGTATTAGCCTCAGCATCGGAAGGGCCAACCAGATGGGCCCTCCCCCGCGGAATGAATTCAATTCAATCTTTTAGTAAATTTGGTTTCTCGGCAGAGTTTAAGGAATGCATTCTATTTAATTAAGACCAACCTTTTTTATCTTCGACAATTACCTTGATTTTCGGTTGATAGAATTTTTCATCCTTTTTAAAAATCTACAAAAAATATAAACATTGTTAATCTTTGGAAATTTGTAAACATTTTTTAAAATAAATTTACATCTTTGGAAAGTTATTTGAAATTTTCTCAAGAAAGGAAATTCTGTTTTACAAAAATATTCTCTGATGGTGTAAATTGGAGCCTGGTAGATGCAACAAGTTTTTAATGTTAATAAGTAAATGAAAATGTAGTACTTGGTAAACAAATAAAGTGTGAATCAAATTTTGATGCACATATCAGGGCAGAATTGATACCATAGATTGCTACCCATATGATATAAAAAACCTTCAAACGACAACTTTAAAAACGCATCTTTATTTAAGGAAAAAACTGTTCTGGTTGTTTAATCCACAGAAATAGTGAAATATTGTAAAACTAAAATTTTTTGTTATCACAATCACGATTGTGGTTACCACAACTACACCTATTATGTGACAACAATCACAACCAGAGAGAAACTGAGAGTAAACATGCCCAGAGGAAGCCCAGCTATTAGTTCAGTGGCGCCTCTGTTGGCCAAATCGTGTATCAATGTCCGCAAATAGCATAGAAATTAACCAAAATGTAGTCAGTTTCTACATTACCTTTCTTAAATCTCGGACCTACTACCTGCTACTACCTAGTCGCACATGCATACGCGCAGCACACAGACACAACACCTTAAACGCTTAACTACCTGGTGAGGAAACTAGAAAGAAAATAGAATGCATTTTGGAGCGAACCGAGATATTCAATGAAACGCGTTTATACAATCGAGATTTTGATTTTTCGGCAAAAAGATGTGGCTTTGGAAACGATATTTTTATGTTTTACAGGATTTTCCTGTTTCCCATAGTAATCAGAATAAATGTTAGTTTTATTCTTATTCTAGGTAATATTCATTGCAATGTCTCTGAGATTTAAAATATATCTTCATATAGATTTTAAAACTGAATATATATATATTATCTCGAATTACCCTTATCAATATTTTTGCCAGTGCAAAAACCCAAAATAAACCTGTCTAATTTTAAGCCTAATTTTTTATTGTAGAGCTGAAATACATAATATCACATTTTGGATTTTTGAACCTTTTCTTTTTTTTTACATTAAAGATTTTCATCACATTTCAGAAAAGCTTTGATCAGAATATGATTGGTTATAAAGAGATGTCTGAAAAGAACTCTGCACCATCCATATTGAAAAATATCTCGGTCTCTTATTATATATCTTACAAATATATCTTTATTTTGTAGTATATGAAAATAACTATTACATTATAGTATATTTTCCAAAAGGAATTACACTGATTATGGTGCATTTATACCTCTATCTGCTTGGACAATATTATTCGACATAGGTGTAAATGCACCATTAAGCGCAGTTTTTCAAATTTTGATTTTAAAGGCTGATGCTTGTAGAGAATTTCAAGGCACATCTTATTTTCTTCTTGAAAATATTATTGGGTTTTATAGTTTTTGAAGTAATTGGTAAACAGTGTATTTTTCGAAAACAAAAAAAAAACAAGAATAAACAAAGAAGTAGTTAATTTTTTTAGACTGCAAACATCATGAATTTCAAAATTTAAGCGCTTCGTTTATTGAGCAAATTTTAAGCTACAGAAAACTTCCCGTGGGAAAGTTGTTCATTATAAGCTTCAAAGAAGTTTTTTGGAAAGTTTTAGCCAAATTGTATCAATGGTTAAAACATAATGAATGTTTCAAATTTCAAACGACAATTTTAACGCCGTCCTAAAACGTGAAATGAAGGTCTTTAGAAAACTTTTTTGAACCTTAAAAAAAAACTTTCTCACTGGAAGTTTTCCGTAGCTTAAAATTAACTCGATAAGCGAAGCGCTTGAATTTTGAAATTCATGATGTATGCAGTCTAAAAAAAATTAACTACTTCTTTGTTTATTCATTTTTTTTTTGTTTTATCAGGTTTGATTACTTCAAAAACTATAAAACATATACATTTTTGCAAGAAGAAAATTATTCTTGTTTTTTGTTTTGTTTGTTTTACCAGGTTTGATTACTTCAAAAACTATAAAACATATACATTTTTGCAAGAAGAAAATAAGACGTGTCTTGCAATTCTCTACAATTATTGTAAATTTCGATCATATGGCAAAATTCTGGTAAACTTCATAATCATATTGATAAATTCGAAATGAAAAATAAATTCCTGAATGTATAGCACAAAACTAAATGTAACCAAAATCTAGGAAACAGAAAATATTTAGAAGCGTGCAGCACACAAAATGGCAACAAACCATTGCTCATGCCTCGACAAGATTCTTAATATTCAACTTAAGCTCGACCAAAAATTATTCATAATTTACTTACAAGTACTCACAAAGTAAGTAAAAGGGAACCAGGAGATAACCTGAATACGCGTATTTTGTACTCCGCTTTTAAAGTAACGATGTACGTTAGTTTGTTGAATAGCGTGGAATATTCGGACCGTTCCACTATAGTATAGGCCAGGCGACCGAAATTTTAAACAAAATTGAAAAAGTCTACGGATTCGGCTAAACATAGATACTCCGTGGTTTTTGGGGTCGCTGATGACGAATATGTTGCCGAAAATTCCAAATTAAAAATGGCGGACTCAATATGGCGGCGAAGATTTTGAAAAATGTATGGAATCGACTAAAAATAGTTACACGGGGGTTTTTGGGGTCTCTGATTAAGAATATGTGGTCACAAAAATCAAAATTCAAACTGAAAAAATGGGGTGCTGGATTATTGTAAGTCCCGATGTCTCTCACAAAATGGGATGCTGGATTATTGTGAGTCCCCTTGCCTCTCACATAGCGAATCGAATGGCCAGAGTAGATACATTTGATTACTAGTCTTCATCTGAAAGTTCTAGGTCATCTAAATAATTTGTAGGAAGATCAAGCTCTTCACATTCATCGAGTGATTCATCTTCAGTAACTGACTCCGTTTCTGAATCTGGATGGCTGAAATTAGTACTTTCTTTTGGAATAACGAGTAAATCTTGCACTGCTTTCGGGAGAACCAACTGTTTCTTATAAGATATTCGAGATTTTATACTCATTGTAGAAGCAATCTGATCTGATGAATCCATTGACCTGTTCAATAAATCTTCAAGATTGTTTGATCGATTATTCTTTCTGCCATTATTGTGCCTGTCCATCCTGTAATCTTTGTTTTTACTTTCAGAAGCTTCTTCCCCTAGCATTCCTTCCGTCAAAACACTGTTTCTGAGTATTTCTCCACCTTGAATTCATATCTTGTGGACTGTAGAGGGCATGGGGTACCAATTATAATGCAAAACATAATTTTTGGCAGTGGAAATACATTTTTCTTCAAATGCAGTTGCATCAATGTGAAATTGACAGGATAAGGCAATTAAAATCGTTTGGAAATCCTTAACAAGCTGCTTATTCAAACCAAGACAGTTAGCGAAAAGTTTTGGTTTACTGAATGCCTACGAGCAGTGTTTCCGTTATTCGCAATGATACTGCCTCTTGCTTTTGGCTTATCAACCAGCAATCGAAATTTTTCCTATATAATGTCTGGATATACTTTTTTCGTTTATTCATTTTATTTTTATTTTCTTCGCCTTTTACTTGCCACTTTTTGATTGTTAATCTGTAAGAAATATGTAAGCAGCAATCGAGGAGACTATTCCATGCGTGAAGGGGAGAGATACCATAACATAAAGATTTCGGGTGTTCAGTGAAAATTCCAGAATCTCTGTTAGAAAACCTATTGAAATCTTTTGGTATTGAATGACAAATGGGACACGATTACATTGATTTTGTATTTGTTATTATACTCAATACTTTACCATCAATCAAATTGAGATGCAGATAAAAATGTATAATGATGCGACTAAAACCGGAAACAACGACAAAAGGTTGAAGTTCCTCTATTTCATTTTCAACTGCCTGTTTTTGATTCAAGATTATATCTTTCGATTCTTTTACGTAGCGTAACTGAATGGGACGACAAAATCGAGCTGATTGAGGGCTTCCATTGTGCCATAATATAACGCCGTGTTCAGAGCTTAAGCGTAAAGGAATAAATGACGTCGCAAATAAGTTTTCATCATTTTCCCGTTCCTCTTGATTATTATCATGTCGCTGGTTATAAGCGGAATGGCCTGAGCTCCCATCAAATCCCTAAGAACATATAAGAGTTACATTCAATTCAAGGCATTCTGCTACATCCATAGCATGAAATACAACTTCTTCTTGCATCTGAACTATTCGTTGAGCGGTATGATTTAAGAGAGCTTGAAGTTGAACTTGAGCCACACATTCATCAATACGAACAAATTCATTTGAAGGTCTAAGTTCTAATTTTGCTGTTCTGACTTCATTATACGATGGCCATATATCTGCGCCAGATACCTTAGACTCTAATCGCAGACGAGTGTAGATCGATTTTGTTAAACGGTCATCCAATATAAAAACCAGCGCTTCTAAAGGTGTCTTCTTTTTTAAAGGTAATATCGATATCTTTCTCATTTTTTTAGGTAATGCTTTATCTTTTGTCAGGTCGTCGATAACTTTTTTCAGATTCTTATTTTTCTTCTGTTTTGCTGCATAAGAAGAAGCCATCATCAATTTTTGTAAATCATTATTATGTTTAATGCTAAGCGTGGCCACTTCTCGGCGTTTTGACCTCAAACACTCATCTTTAAATTCAAGGAGAGGTCGACCAGGACCTACATTTCGACTAGGGCCAGCTCTTTAAATGCTTTCCAGCTGGTTTATACATAAATGCGGGATCTCAAAATTTGAGTCTAACCATTGAGCATTTTGCAATTCAAATCTGTCAGTCATTCTGTTTGCAGCGACAAATTTAGCATTGCGCCTGGAATAAAGAGAAGAAATTGCATTCTACAGTTTGGTTAATGACTTGCAACTCATGTGGGAAATGTCAATGTTTAACATCTGAATAATGTTATCCACAGCCAAACCGATACTTCCATTTTTAAGGATCAAATCGAGGATTTCTCGTTTTTTAAATTTCGACATTCTTTGACAGTAATAGATAAATAAATATATTTAAAATCAAAAATGAACTTGGAAAGCAAATCTAATAATCACCTAAACGCCAACTCACAGAGCACTTATCTGCACAGAGTGTCTCAAGTGAGATCTCTATAGTAATTAATTTTGTATCATAGCTTATACTTATAACCAGAAACTTTCATTTTACTTGTAAGAACAATATTCCAGTATCCACCTGGCGGTATAAAGCTGAACTATTAATTTTACACGGTTAAATTCAAATCGCTATGAAACATTTCAAAGACAGGATTCCAAAAGAACTATTACATTTTAAGTAATAAACAAAATTATGTTCACGAGATCAAGTTATATTAATTTAATAATATCAGACCAATTTAATTGAAATTAATTATAATTTTACACTATATAATATTACAATTATTATTAATAATATTTTATTTTATTACTTTACAATAATTAAGATGATTGCTTATTTGTAAAAATATTTAAATTGTTCAGATTTTCTCTATTTTAGGTAGAAAAGTGAATTGCACATTTGCGTGGGTTCAAGAATGAAGCTCGCGCACTCGGCTGCTTGAAGCAAATTTTTTCTTTTACAAGTGAAAACGGACAAAATGGGGCACATCAAGCTTAAAGTATACATCATAGTAAATAAAATAGTAGCTCATTTTTCTCATTTGGGTGTGAAGTTTCGGAGTGGAGAGAGTCGAAAACGCGCACTTGTGAACAGTATCAATTGACGACTAGATGCATTATGCATACTATATACTAATGTATGATATTTTACAGATATTGTAGTCATTTCGTAAGCTTTCAAGACATATTAAACCAAAAATGTATTTAAACAAATTTATATTCAGTAGTAATTTGAAAATATATTACCTTTTGAATTATATCGCACATTATTGATTTTACATGATTTCCCATGATCAACACAACACGGATTGATATTAACATTTCATATATATGTAATAATCGGGTTTTAAGTACTTTGAACTATATACAAAACAATAAATAGTATGGTAGCCTATCTTCAAACTCCATACTTTGTTTTTGACCAAAATTTCGTTAGCCTGGCCCATAGTGCGTTCTGGTGCTCTACTCAAAAGCATCGTTACTTCAAATCTTAATAAAAAAAATCGGACCTTTTTGCGTGCACATTCTCATCACACGTCGCGCTTCGTGTTGCGCGCTAACTTGCACTCGCTTACGAACCTTTATTGCTGCTATATACTTGTACTTTAATTAGTTTTGTTTTAAATGAATAAGAAAACTAATTTACTTAAGGTTCTATCGACCTTAAGGAACACATTCTCATCAGTACACATTTTAGCTTATTTGGCTAAAAATGTGAATTTTCGATTTTTCAAGAAACTTCAAAAAAATGGTTATGTCTGAGAATTTTTGTTTAATCGGAAAAAAATCGCAAGGATAAATTGTTCAAATTTTTTAGTACAACTAACATCAGACAGTTTTACGTAATGTCCGCTTCCACCGGACAAGTTCCGCGAACGTCAGTCTGGGCACTATGATGGCTCGATATATCCACCTGAGTTGTTGTGGGCCGAGTCTTCATTCCGCTCCAATAGTTACTTTGCACTACCAGAAGGTAACCCGCCCTACCAAAAATCTAGAGGATACTAGACTCCTTCTAGACTCATTTTTGTCTAGCCTGAGTCTAGCAAAATTTTATGGTGGTCACTGTATCTAAGGATCCTCTAGAACTCATCTAGCAGAGTCTAGTAAACCTGAAGTCAGGTATTGTGCTTGTGACCAAAAAAATTTATGATTCTCTGTTGTGTACCTTATGACTTCGGCAATGCTCATTATAGAGTTTAGGGTATTTGAGTACTTTATTCCCACTACCTTTTTTCAGCTTAGGTAGCCAAAAAATCTGCAAACCGCTACCCCCGAACTTCAATAGCGCGGTTCCTTTGTCTGTATTGAAGATTAAAATCCCAAATAAATTTTTTTTAATTTTAAAAATAATAACTTATAAATATTATATTCGAAAAATGTGAATTTTAGCAATTTCAACAATATTTTATTTGTTAAAAAAAAATCTGAAAAACATAGTAGGTGTTCCAATTTATATTTTTATATATGCTCATACAAAAAAGAGCAGGGTGTCCGCAAAGAACAGTTCATAATAACAAAAATACAAAAATAAAAGGAATTCTTATATATTAAAATTAAAGATTGCGAACTGTGTGTATTTAAATACCTACTCTATTTCTAAGTATAAAAAATTCAAAATAAAAATAATATACATGATGATCTCAAGAAATTAAAAAAATGTTCATTATTTCAAAAATAATTGATCATTTGTATAAAACATTGAGATTTGACGTAGCCCTTGCAATATCTTTTTAAAAAATCGTCAAAGTGACGTCGTGCTGGATTCATTTTATGCAGGTTTTGATAGTTTTTAATTTACTCAAGAGAAAATATGTCATTCTTATGTAATTAAATTTAAGAGATCTCTGACGATATAAGGAACATTTTTTTAATTTCTTAAACTTATTTTAAAGATAAATTTCCATAGAATCTGATAAGCTTATTGAAATACTTGTACAATTATTTATCTACATTGTACAATTGTATATGGCCCTACATTTTTTTTTAAATACGTGAAAATCAATTCAGTAGCAAAATAAATAAAGAAAATTAAGAGCGTATAAATTTTGACATATTTTTGAAGTGACTTCATGATTGATTATTTCTTTTATTTTATAAAAATAGTTTTCTAAGCAGGCAAAATATTAAAGCACGTTCAAATTTTTTGCACGAATTTCAAGACCTCGCAAAATGCAGGATAATAATTGTAAAATTATACAAATAAGTTTTCAAGAGTCTATAGAAATTTACCTTGAAAATGTGCTCAAGTAATTAAAAAATTGTTCATTATTTAAAAAAGAATTAATTATTTGTATTATATAAAACGTAATGTAATATATTCCCAGCAAACAAATTATGTAACGGCTCCGCAGCAAACGGGTAACATTGTTATTTCTGGTTATATAACGATTTTTATTGTTCAGTGATGTAGTTGCTCTATAATAGAAACGTTACAATGTTATGTAACATTGTTACGGTGTGAAGATATAATAGTTACATAAAAAGAAAAATGTAACAATGCTGTAACAGTGCGATTTAAGCTTTACTGAAAAACAATGTAACATTTTTTCTGTTTCATTGTGACACACATGCTCTATAACAGTTTTGTTATAATATTAGGTAAGTAAACTGTAACGACAGTACTGTGTAGTTATGTAAGTCGTATAGAATATACATTAATAACAGCTACTTAACAATGTGACATAATTTTTATGTAATAATCATGTAACATTTGTTCCGTAA